>JALPCE010000065.1:0-91485 GCA_026538705.1 Aureobasidium sp. GC_Fusr_1 | reverse complement strand
TAACATCTCTAAGGCTTTAATGTTAGCTTTATGGCCTCGAGCTATAAGCTAAGCAAGCTCCTCCTCGTATACGTCTTGTTTAATAGCAGAGCGACGACTAGCAATACGAGTATTAACCTTACTTAATAGCCTCTCTTCCTTAAGCATGCGGCATATTGTCGATTTTAATACTTCTATGTCGAATTCGCACCACAATTTAAAGGCTAGCTCCTCCTGCCATAGGTCGTTCCTATGCGTAAGCAGCTCTATAGCGTACTAGCGTACTATTAGTGTTATTTTGCGACGACGGCCTCGCTGCTTAACGGCATTAGAAGGCTTCCTTACATGGCCGAGAGCCTTAAAGTTACGCTGCATCTAGTAGAGCGTGTTTTAAGAAGCATGAGGCAGTACTTAAAGCACTATGTTAACATCGTAGTCGTTGCGGAACATGGCCTTAACTAGTGTTTTATTATGCTCGCTAAGAGGCATTAAGCTAAGCTAGTTTATCGCTATACTGTAGCGTTAGTAAGGGCTCTAAGAGGCTTTAAAGTTAATTTTTACTAATAGAATAACGACCTACAGCTATTACTATAGCTATTAGAGCTGGTAGAGCTGTATATGGCTGTATAGATGATGAATTAGTAGGTAATTAGCTGCTCTAAGCACTGAGATCAAAGTTGGGGGTGGCAAATTTTAATGAATTTTGAAACCGAGAATAGTCAGACGCCGGTCTCAGCTTGGTGGCTCACTCCACGACTTTCCTCCAACTCAGCTTTGTGCGCTTTCATTTCTTCCTTCCTCTCTTCCATCCCTCATCCACAACACTACTCACAATCTTCAAGATCTTTGTCCTTGTTGGCAACTTAGCCTACAGTAAGTCTGCCTTCTCATTCTTCACATTATCACGATCCTTTGGCCTCGTATCAGGCACGCGTACATCAAAAGCATCGCAGCCGTTTCGACAGAGCATCTCCAAGACCGCGCACGTGAGTAGCGGCGCAAAAGCTTGTTCTTCTTTGGTGGTGTCTTGCGCAGAAGATCTTGCACACATGACTTTTCATACCTTTCCCCATCTTCTCTCTTGCACCTCCAGATGGCGGCCGCGAACGATTGCGCAGTAACGTTTGGTCATCCCGCTGAACGTCTCGCATCCGTCACTATCATCTTTCTCATACTCCATCCCTCCTCGTCTTCCCTCCCGTTCTACGCAAGGGCTCCATCAACATGCACCCCCGATTCAGATGGTCAAGATCTTATTGACGTCTTCGCAGTCAGCAGCAAGGCTCATCAGGCTCGGCCCTGGGTCCAGGCAATCGAATAGGTAGCTTGGCCCAGGGTCGGCCTCCCTCCCCACCTGCATGGGCGGCGAGTCACTGGCTGGGTGGGGCGGGGCGGGCCATCGCCATGAAGGGGCGCCCCGCAGTCCAACCACAAGTATGTCATTGCCATCACCTTCTCACCAGATCTTGTCACTGACACTTCGGCAGACTTGGGTTGCTGTTCCGGCCCACTCGGCTGGGCAGCACACCCTTACCATGGGCCGGCCGCCCTCCCTCCTCAGCCATGGTCACTGGGGGAATCCAAACCTGGCTGGGGCGAGGCAGGCCAAGTCCACGGCTTCTTTCCTCCTCGCCGTGGCAGAGGCCCTCACGGCCCTGGCTCTCACTACCGCGAGGGCCAGTACGACCGCGGTACCTCCTTCGCCATTGAGGAGGGACGCCAGCACGAGGAACAGCGTCAGCTCCGCTTCAATGAGCGCCGTATGATTGGCTACCGTGGTAATAACCGCCGTCAGCACCATACCTCTCGTAACGGCAGATACCAGCAGCAGCCTCGTTTCCGCGGTGACTACCAGGACGAGGACGAGGAGGACTACTTCGACGAGGAGGACCCCGTGGCCATTACCGTCGTTGAATCCTTCGTGGTTTCGGCGCTCTCATCAGCCATTGAGTGCTGCGTGTTGGACGCAAACATCTCTCGCTTGGGACTTGCCTTCACGAAAGTTTTGCGACGACACACAGGAATGTTTCTTTGTTGTCACAAGGTTGGCATCCACAGGACATGCACCAACGAAAACCTTGTTACGACTTTTACTTCCTCTAAATGATGGCGTTTGACCATCTTCTCAGCGTTTGAAGATCACATCCAAACTTCCACCGACTACGGTCATACCTCTCGTCTCACTTGCGGCGTCAAGGACAGCTACGAGTACAATCAACCTCCAGAACTTGAGCGCCATGGAATGGAAGATGTCTTCCAGGAATGCGAATTCCGGCAACCGCCAACAAGAGACTTGAGAAAATCAGAACATCAGTCTCGGCCGCATCATTTTTAATGATTTCTTTTTGATGCCCTTTCTTGACATCACTCCTGGAACTTCTCGCATCTTCCTTGCCGACACTTTCAACTATATGGAGGTCGGCCACGCCTCTGTCAATTCCCTACTCAATCACCAACTGAGACAGTCCTTCTCAATCCTCTGTGTCTTCTCATCCTCTTTCTCGAGAACCGCGATGTTGGCTGCACTATTGTCAATATGGTCCCGCCTGGATTTTGTTACCAGCTTCGATGTGCAGCGTGTTGGGTGCAAAGACTTGTAGCTTCACATGCACGCTTCTCCAAAGTGTCATCAAGACTTCTGTTATTCAACCCGAACCATTATCCTCATCTTCGAGTTCAAGTCACTTGTGTCTCTGTAAGTTTTCTCTGGCTCGCTTGCTCCACGATCAGGTCACTAATCAGCAGACTCAGGCCACCACATCTCTCGTCAGAGGTACCCGTCTTTTGTGCGCGCTTGTCGTCGGGATAGGCCATGCATCAGAAGCAAGAAGCTGGCCATGAGCTCAACTATGAGCACATCTTCAGTGGTGCGATTGTGCCTTCCAAACAGGCATACATCTAGCGAAACTTTCACCCCCCTATCATCTCCAGGGACATACCAAAATCACCAGCACATGGATATGTTGCCTGCTCTCAACATCATCGTCAGAGTCAAAGCTACTCGTGCCTTCGTAATTGTCTATCAGTCTTACTTGCTTGTATAGAGCGAAATTTTTACTTGTTTTTCATTTTCTGGGACAGATCGCGAGTGCTTGTGCCATGTGGCTGCTCACGGTGTCAATGCTGATCTTTCTGGCACCGTGGATATGGTTATCGCTGGCAGGGCTGCGGGTGGTCCTAGCGAGTGAGGAGATGTATGTCGAGTAGTACCAGATTTCATCATATTCTTTGCAAGGCAGCAGATCTCTGCTGGCGAAGCTTCTGGGTGAGGTAGTCATGGAACAGAATACAGCAGGACTTGGAAGTGTGGTACAAGAAAATTGAGATTGAGATGTCTTGTCGCTCTTTGCAGGGCTCTCCCTTTGTAAGAACATTGTCAAGTTTGATCCCTGTCTTTCGTTGCCAATTCCAATATCTTTCGCTTCTCCAGATCGCTACTCGTTTCTTCGTGAGTCTTCTTCTTCTTCTAGCCTATTCGCTCGCGCGATCAATTGACCGGCTCATATCTATAGCTCGCAATTTCGCTCCTCAGCTGTGTTCGGCTATGCATCATCATCCTTCTAGGAGGGCTTACAAAGGAAGGGCCTGGCAACTGAACAGAAAGCAGATCCCTCATGATAATGACGACCAAGTCTCCAGCTGTCAAGAAGACTGTCAACACTAGAAGCAGATTATCCAAGCTTGCCTTGGTGGTGCACTACCACCATAAACTATCATCTCGCCGCCCTTGTCCCTTGTCTATCGTCGAAGGCTCGAAACTTGGAGGCGATAATCTGATCTCCCAACCCATTAGGGAAGGAGGTCTGTTCCTCAGGCAGCTCAGAATTGCAGTGCATGGTAGTGCTTAGAGTCTCGTGTGCTTGCTCGAACATGAAAAAACGATAGGCCAGAAAGATTGTTTTCTCGGGAGGCAGGTGGAGAGAAGTTCGGGAGAGATACTCCAGCTGTAGTTGAGTAAAGCCAGAGTAAACACCCTCAAGCCCATAAAGAACACCTATGTATCTTTGACCGTCATCTCTGAGTCGAAAAAAGCAAGTAGAGAGTGAAATGCAGCCACCGAGATCAAGTGCAACGAGTCTCCAATAAACTTGTGATGCACACAAGTACGATAGATAGGTCGTGAGAGAAAGACATTGGAGAAACATGGAAATTCAACAGTGCTTTGGATTATCAAGTGTGACATAGAAGTATAAAGCAATTGCTAAGCTAAGATCGAACGACTATTCCCTTCGATCAAACTCCCTTCCTTCCTAGACTCTTTCGAACCAACTTCATTCTGAAGCAGACTTAGGCATGTGCTTAGTACTCATTGCTCCAGAACATAAGAAGGACCTGAATATAGTTAAATTGCAATTGGTGCAAGTCATTGTAGTTGTGCACGGTTGGTCGATGCTGATGAAAAAGAGACAAGATAACAGTGTCGCACTGGTGGTGTACGAGGGACGAAGAGCAAATCGAGGAAAAGAACGTGCTGTGGAAGAGTAAAAGCAAGACAGATACCAGCAGTGGATAGCGCCTACGCTTTGCATTGGAGTCAGTCATCAGTAGTAACAAGCTCACGAGATGAACTTATCTGAGATGAAGGCGAGTGCGGGAAGCTTCTCAGACTTGAGCCATAGGAAGGAAACGTATCTTGATCGAGGCCCTGACTGATGGAGACCGAGGGTTAACTTCGAGAGCCTTTGAACTAGGAACTGGATCCAACCCCAAACAGTAGCATGCAAGATTCCAGGCCCCAAGACATCCCAATCTTTGTTCGTGGACACAGTCACAACGAAGCTGTTCTGAGTCACATTGAGACTAACCAAAGAGATTCCCTGAGCCGCAAGCATCTGATTGAAATAGCAAAGAATCATCTCAGAGCAGTGGTAAGAGGTTCCACGATAGCTTGTCAAGTTTGTGCCTGGGTAGATGTTGGTAATGATCACGTCAACGGCTTCGCGATCGACGCTTCTCTGCTGTCCAGCGGTCCAGATGGTGTATTTGCGGCTGCCGGGGGTGGTGACAAGCTCGCCCATAGGTATATCATCTCCTCCGAACACGAAGGGAGTCCTGTACACGCGGGCAGGCTGCATTTCGGGCAGAGGTGCGGGCTGGTGCTCAAAGTGGTCAGAGGTTTTCTCAGCATGAGCGTTTCATTGTCAACATACATGGTTAGGGCCGAGGGGTATTGCTCTGAGGCGACGGGGTTGAGGCAGTTCAGCTCGGATGTTGTAAGAGCTGCGAGCTTCTTGGGTACGCACGGTCATACCGGGCACGTGCTGATTGTGAGCTGGGTCTCTTCCAGGAGGGATGCCGACACGAGGCTGCAAGGCAGAGAGGATATCATCGCCAGTAGGAGTCTGAGCATCATGAGAAGCATGCTTGACCGGACTCCCGCAAAGATCGGCTGGTATGATAGAGGCAGGTTGACGTGGACCCTTTGCAGGAGCGCGCTGAGCTTGAGGGCCGACAGTATCGTGAGCGCCTCCTAGGTTGTGTTGAAGGGGTTCATCCATGACCAGAGTGTCTTACAGGTAGGCAAGATAGTCTAGCGTAAGGTTGTGGCTGTTGAGAAGTGTTGGCTCGGCAAAACGAAGCAGAAGCTCGATGCGCGACGGAGTCTGTTTCTAGTCGACCAGCTCGACAACAACAACTCTTGTGTATCTACTTCTACCACTCAAAATCCACACAAGGTGACCGGGAACGATACCCACATCGTCTATCATCAGTACCTTCAGACGCTGTGGGCTCGGACTCGCCCTCGTTTGCAACAACCGCAAAGCTTCTCGATAGACCGACTCATCCCAGCCGCAACTATGAGCGACATCATAACTATCCCTCAACTCTGCGAGCAGATCTCCCAAGCCATCCGCAACCTCCCAGTCGATGTAAGCAGTACTTAATCTCACCCGTGGACATATCCTAATAAGATCAGAACCCTACCAGATACCTCAAGGAGACACACAACCTCCAAACCCTGATGCTCGACCTCGAGCTCCGCCTTGTCGACCCCAACCAGGATCCCATCATCAAGCGCTGTGAGCTCAAGGAGATCAAGCAGCGCGTCCGCAGACTGCAATTCTCCCCTGCCTGTCTTGTATATGTGCTGCGTATGATCATTGTTTTGACACCCACTGACCTGTGTTACAGGCTCTCATGAACCTTACTCCTACTGCTGAGCAAGGCCCTACCAAAGGACTCGCCGCCGAAGACTTCCCTGCTGCAGAGGCAGCTGACGTGGAGCCTTCTGCAACCAAGGTCTTGGACGAGGAGCTCGATGTGCCCACTCTCGATGTCGTGGCCGAGTTACTCGCCAAAATCACTGCCGAGGAGCACACCGTCAAGAGTCCTATCGTTGATGACCCCATCACCCAACAAGACAGCGCCAACGACACCAACGCTGAGCAGATCGTCGATGAGGCCGCTAACGAGACCGATTTCAACAAGACTGCCAACACCGAAGGCCCCGAGTCAACTCGCGAGATGGTCGCCCAGCTGGCCGCTGAAGTGAGGATGTTGTCGCTTTAGACCACCGACATGATGGGCTATGTCCACGCGGGCTTCAACTTTGTGAAGAAGGAGTTGGAGAAGGTCAAGGTGGAGCTCAGCGAACAGAAGCAGAAGAGCCAGTCGCTGAAGAAGCAGGTTCAGGAGATGTACCTGCGGTACAAGAGTCAGCAGCAGTAGGGGGCGAGGTTGTGGAGGTTTTTCTTGAGGCATCTCTTTGCAGGGATTGAGCCATCCAAGTGCAGGAAGGTCGACTGTTTTGGACATTGAGTGACCGAGCCTGATGAGCGAGCCTTTCAGGTGCAGACTCAGTGCCTCTTCAGCAAGACTTTCCAGTTCCAAAGGCCTGCAGTGGTTTACTATAAGAATCCAAAAATATTGTTCCTCTCGCATTCCATCCCTTCGAGCGAAGTAAATTCCGTTCTTCCAGACTGTTAGCTTCGCGGTGGCTACATTGTCGTGCTTTTCAATTGCAAAATATGCTTGCTCATCATCGCATCTCCATCAAAACTTCTCGAATATCGACTCTACCAGCATCGAGATGAACTGGTGGGTTTTTACCAACAACCAACCAAGCCATCGCATTACTGTCAACACCCAATGCCAGCATGAATATTGCATACCCAGACATAAGCTTTAGTGCCTCGAAGCCATTATCTAGGGTACTCCAGTGGTTTCACCTCTTATAACTTTGGAAAGTTTTCATGATGGCTTGCACTCTATCGGCTCCGTCAATAAAGGTGTGGTTGCTCCGAAAGCTGCACCTTGGAAGCTGGAGTTTTTGTGCCAGTTGTGTCGAGTACTTAGAGTGTTTCTGAACAGTCTTTTGGCGAGAAAGAGGCCTAAGACTGCCGTAAGAAGCGAAAGGGGAAGTGTCGATAGCATCACGAGGTGATTGAGCGACTGTTGTGCTATACCAGAGTCAGAGTTTGGAAGCGTGTAAGGTGAGTAACCCCAGAGGAACTGCACTTGGAAAGTTCTCGCAAACGAATATCAAATAGTCCAAATTTGCGAGATCTTTACCTACCTTTACATCGAACGTGTAAGGTTGCTTAGAAGCTGTGTTGGTCTCGTTGGGTGAGGACTGCCCTGTGGAAAGGAAGGGGGGAGAGCGGCCAGGGTGATGGCCTTTACAAGCGGCCATGTTCCGCTGTGGCCGTAATCGGCGGCGGAAGCGGGGAAGACTCGCCGGGGTCCGGATGGAGCTTCCGTTCAGGGCCAAGGTAGTTTTGTTCCAACGACTTTCTTTGTTCTTTCGAGCCTCGCCGCGTCCAATCCCCTCTTTGTCGCGTCCACCAGCACCATGAAGGGCGACACGTCGAGCAGCACGACGCTCACCATGACTGAGCCTACTCCAATGCAGGCTGCCGCCATTGCATCTGGAGGCGGCATCTGGGGTGATCCCGCTGTCGAGTTGAGTACAATGGGCGACCAACGGCAAGCGACGCGGGTGAAGAGCTTGGAAATGACCCAGCAAGACCTCAAAATGGTTTCAAAGAAGGGCAATGCGATCGTCATGGGGTGCATTGCTTTCAGCACTGGTATCGCGTCTTTTCTTGCTGGTGTCATCACAATCGCTATTCCAGTCATGGCTAAAGATCTCAACATCCCCGACAATCTCGTTCTATGGTAAGTCCGAACTAATGAGTTTTTTTATCCTCGAAGTCTTGATTGCTGATATCATGCAGGCCCGTCACAGTCTACTCTCTGGCTTGCGGATGCACTCTTCTCGCGTGTGGCTCGGTCTCGGACGTCATCGGAAGCAGACGCATGTTCTTGTCCGGCTGTTTCCTCCAATGCTTCATGACAATCGCCTGTGGTCTTTCCAAAAACACTGCCCAAATCATTGTTTTCCGCTCATTCTCTGGTATTGCTGCTTCTTTCTGTCTTCCCTCGGCTGTCAGTCTTATCAATGAAGTGTTTCCTCCTGGCAAAGAGAGAAACATCACTTTCGCCATGATGGGCGGAGCTCAGCCTTTTGGCTTTGGCATTGGTATGGTCTTGGGTGGTATCTTTACTGGGACTGTTGGTTGGCAGTGGGGCTTCCACATTGCTGCTATCATCAACTTCTTCATGTTTATCCTGGCTGCATGGCAGCTACCTCCCACTCCTGTTGCCCACAAGAACCAGATCTGGTCGCGACTGGCGACTGATATTGATTGGCTTGGTCTCATTCTTGCAAGTGGCTTTCTCGCCATGCTGTCTTATGTCATTTCTGCTCTGACAGGAGACTCGACTGTGATGAAAAAGCCCGTCAACATCACTCTGCTCGTTCTCTCTTTTGTCCTTCTCGGCGCCTTTGTCCTCTGGGTTGGCCGCCAGGAGCGTCTTGGACGACCAGCTCTCATCCCAAACTCGCTATGGCAACACAAAGGATTCTCGTGCATCTGCTTCAACGTCTTTTGCGTCTGGGCAGCCTTCAACGCTTTCGAGCAATACGCCAACTTTTTCTTCCAAGATGTCCAGGGAAACAGCCCTCTAGGCACCGCTCTTCGATTCTTACCTGCCCCTGTCTCTGGAGCCCTTGCCAACATCGGGGTTGGTCTCCTCGTTCACCGCATCCGTGGCGATTGGATCGTCGTCCTCACCAGTATCGTCTCTGCGCTCGCTTCCCTCTTGATGGCCATCATCGACCCTTCCTGGTCCTACTTCCGCTGCGCCTTTGTTGCCCAATTTTTCAACCCTGTGGGTGCAGATGGTATGTTCACAGTTGCAAACCTGCTCATCACATCCATGTTCCCACCCGGCGAACAAGGTGTTGCAGGCGGTGTATTCAACACAGTCTCACAAACTGGAAAGTCCGTGGGAATGGCGTTGACGTTGCTGATTGCGCAGCAAGTCACTTCAAACTCAAGCTACGAAGACAAGACAAGTCCTGAAGCTTTGATGGTGGGATACCGAGCAGCGTTTTGGTTCTGTGTTGCATTGATTGTGGCGAGTTTGCTTGTTAGTGTTTGGGGATTGAGGAGAATTGGAAAGGTGGGACTGAAGAAGGATTAGAATGTTCTTTAGTCATGCCATGGTGGGTAGAAAAGTTTTAGCATTGTTGTAGAAACTATGTTGTATAGTCGCTCGCTGCGATATTCTGTATCTTGCAAATGTGTCACTTGTGCATGACTTGGACAGACTCTCGTTTGGAAGATTATGCGCCTCTCAATCCCCGATACAGCAAGAGCATGGCCATCAAACACACAATCAGAATCATTGATCACCCGAATTTCCTTGCTCAGGCGTCATCTTTACTTATCAAATGCTGTCGGCCAACAGACCTTCTTTGTCCATTACATTGAATAAGACAATCAGAAGCTGTTTCGTGCTCTGTCGAGCAATCAAGATGATAAAAAACAGTTGATCTTCTAGTCTTGATAGTCACCATCAATCCTCAATCGATTGTGGTTGTTAGCAATCAGTCCAGTGTCCCAAGTCTTCCAATCGGAGGCTTTATAAATATCATCTAGAATATTCGGCAAGCTCAAAGTGTTTGTGGCTTCTTCTTTGTGCGTTGTAGCTTTGACCATATCTCTTCACTTCGAGCTTGAAAATTTGTTTGCCGCTTCCGTGGCTTTTGTGTTGTGTCTTTGTTGTGCTAGAACAGCTGTCTACGTCAGAAGTTTGTTAGCCTTTCTAGCTGGACTTAAATGTTTGCTTACTGATATGAAACCCGGCCAAACGCTCTTTTTTGAGCAGACTCAAGTTCAGGACTTCGAAAGAGACAAACACCTGATCCTAGAACAAGGTCAAAGGTCAATGTGACGAGAAGAGCATCCTTGAAGCTTTGAGGCAGATATACCTTTGACTGCTGATGGTAGGAGGAATATAAGAGATGCAGCACGACCTTTTTAGACATTTTCATCTAATCGTTATCATTCGAAGCTCAAAGCCTCTACTAACACTCTTCTGTATCCATTCTTCGAGCTGCCCTTAGAAGTCTCGCCTCCAGATGAGGCTCTTGAGCTATATATACCGCTAAACACACCTTCGCGGATGCACAAACTCTTGCCATGCGCGAATCATCCAGCTACACATCGCTCAGGATGTCTGCTACTGGCCAGGTTCCCGTCAACCGTGATGGTAAGCTAGCACATGCAGTTCCAGTCGACCAGATCCCTGACATCTTGTACTAGGATGCACGTTCATCTCCATCAGCAACACCTGGAGCAGACTCTAGCACAAAAGAGCGTTTCTGTCAGAGTGATCCAAGACTTCTCCCTTCTCAGAGATAGCTGCCTGGATAGAGTTATGAGAAGCGATGGTTTCTGTTCCATTTGTTCAACTCCGATGTTATGTTCTGCTCGTGTTGGTGCAATCCTGATCACCCGTGTCCATCCTTAGATCCTCAAACACGGCTACCTCAATTATCGTCAAGATGTCTCATGGATGCCCTTCGTCGATGTAGCCGCGTCCACCGCATGTCCAGATCAGCTCGACAATGAGCTTGCTATCTTCACCACAGCGCCTCGGGCTCCACCTCCTCGGATTTCAACCATCACGTTCGCTTGACTCTTGCATTGATACTCTGCATGACTCTCTGTACTGGCTATATACAAAGTCTTTTCTCACATATCAGTGTCGGACTGGCTCTCTCGAACACATACCACCGGGAACCTAAGGCTGCGGAATTCGATACTGGAACTTCATGTTCGTCTTGCTGATGCTGAGTGATACCTCATTCAGAGAAACACTATAGAGAAGCACTCACTGGAAACTTCTCGAGGCAAAGAAACATGTATTTGACGTTGGGCTTTCCGGCGAGCACCCCACACTCTTTACCACATGGCTGCACAGCGACAACTTGGAAAGCTGTGGAAATTCGCTTCTTTAGATTGCCATTAGCCTACGCAAATCTCAGCTTCTTATAGCAGCTTCGCTTCTGTCTTGGTCACTATATACTGCTCACCATGCCTCCTCGGTATGCGGTCTTTCTGGAGGAACTCAAACCCTCGGTTTCCATTCGTGAGTATGCCTTTGTGTATCTACGATACGTTCTCAAATCTTGTCTCTTGGGCTATTATCATCTCATGCTTGAGGAAGACTCCGTTTCTTAGACGACGAGCAAGAGAGCATACTACTTTGTCATCAAATTCAGAACGCCAACAGAAAAGATGCCTTTGCTCCTGCCTCCAAGTCAGATGGCTCTTCCACCTACGACAGCTGCCATTCCACTTACCACCAGCAACCAAGTCAAAGCAGTCTTGCCATACCCAGTACACACCAAGCGGCAGCTCAAACCACCTCAGACATCCAGCGCCATGTGAAAATGAAACATCCCACTAAAACTTTGTCAGAGGACGAGTTTGGTCTCACCCACGACCCGACTTCGAAAGCAGTGTTGTCATGCTCTGGGCTCGTGATACTACGCATGTAAGCATTCGAGCACAAGAAGCTTTCAAGACTACCCATCTAGAGACTCTTGCCATGTCTGTAGGCATGCTGGAAGCAGCAGAAGCAGGAAATGAAGCGCAAGCTCGTTCCGACGAGGACCGACTCTTGTGGTTTGTTCAACACGGAGACCTTTCCCCCAAAAACCCAGACGGCCTGGCTATGACAGAGATTAGGCTGGAGTAAGCTCTTCTTACAATTCCTAAACCTGTCGGTCTGATATCGGACAGCTATCAATACTTTCCTCGAAATATTCACGCCGCAGTCATGGCAGATAAGCTGGCTAAAGAATTTGGTGATGAATCTTTTTAGTCCTTTGGAAGTGCGGGTAGTATAATACCGCTAGCACGGAGGCTGGAGACAGATTTCAACCACTACAATGCATACATCACCATCAGAGCATCACAGATCCCAAATTTAAATTCCTGCGAAAGAATGTGCGTAGGGGTTGACAAGGCACAAGAACTTGATCTTTCATGAGCAGGGTATATTCAATCCCCAAAACGGCCTACGCAATGACTTCGATCCTAACCTAATTGCTTGAGGGGACATTATCATCACTGCCATCAGCACCAACAATGCAGTCTTGAGCATCAATTCCATGGTCCTGAATTACCAAGACTTTCTGAACGCCCTGGCTATCCAGCGCTCCCCTGATATTCTGTGTTCTGGGCCGGCTTTGGAGAATAGAAGGTTGGCTGCCCTCACGACATTTCAACGTCCAATCTGGCACGGCACATGGCAAAAGCTTCTTGACTTCATGGTTGCCCAGTGTTACTCTTTAGTACACTCAGCTATCGACCAACGAAGATCGTAGTACACGGGAGTGACTTGGGGGGCTGACACCACAGAGGATGTTCAAGCGCTGCTCACCGAACTCTGCCAGAGAAAGTGCTCCAAGAAAAAACGCTCACCTTTTCATGGACCAGGAACGAAGACGAGGCTGTCAAGATCGAGCTGGCTACTGCTGGGCTTTCCGTGGACGACAACAAGGCCATCGTAAGCTATACCCTATTAGAGAGTTGCCGAAAGCAGCACATCTGGGTTGAGATAAAATCACCATCCCCTACTCAATCTTGTTGAGAGCGTGATTCTCCACTGCACTTTCACAAGCCTTCGCTCAACTTTCACACTCGACTTCCACCGCACAACATCATCTTGACAAAGGGGTGCACGACGTAAACACATCAACACGCGAGTCAACATGTCTGCACCGCACCAAGCCATGACGGAGGATCCCAATGGTCGAAGAATCGCCACTCTATTCGACTGCCCGAGAGGGCAAATGCCGTCTAACACAAAAGGTTTTGGGTTACGACAATATGCAGACAGACGACAAGTCGGCTCGGAGGATAATGCCCAGAGGACAATATGCTCATGGCACAATCCTCGCGATCTCCACGGCTGCAGATGCCGCCAAGTACTCTCTACGTTCACAATCAGCCAGCTCCTGAACGAAGACAAGACCAAAGTCTTTTGCATTGACCCCACAGACTTCCACGACGACAACGCCTCATGTTTGCCCTTGAAGCTTGGTCTGTCACTCGAGTTCAACATCTTTGCCATCGACCCCATTCAGAAGGTCATGGCTGCTGAAGTCCAAACCGGTTCAAGCTCTTGAGTCTCGCTACAGGGTCATCCCTTGGAAGATGGGTTCGTGACCAAAGCCAACCTCATCGGGAAATGTTGTAATTCTCTCAGGTATCTCGCATAGGGTACCAAATACCACGAAGTCATACTCGATGGACTGGTCTTCCACTACGAAGGTCTGGAGGACTTCGAGGCCGAAGAAGTCTTGGCATGTTCGTTATGGGCCCATGAGACCACGCAACACTTGCAATTTCATGCTCCCCACGCCGAAAGCACAAGAAATACAATCCACGCCCAGGCCGATGAGACCGGCCAGAGTACCGTGAGCTGCTCCAGCGTAGCGTAGTGTAAGTTAATATACTGACTACCCGTTGCAGGAGAAGGAAGAGTCTACCAAGCCTGCTGGAGATCCCACTGTTAAGAAAACCCCTGGTAGTCATGCTGAAGGCGCCTCTGACGCTCAGCCTGTCTGATATAAGATAGCATCCTCCATCTTGGTCTGCCATTTTTGTGCCTGTATCAAACTTCACACATCCGAACTCATGTATATTTGACCCTACGTTGCGCACCTCCTATCTCAAGATCTGGTCGCTCCAAAGTTCTTGGCGGTGTCGTGGACGGAATAGGAAAAATGGCTCGTTTCGCTCCCTTCTTCGTTTCTGCTTGCATCGCAACTTCCTTCACAAAATTACACGCGACTGTATCCGAAGACTGTCCTTCCACGTCCCAGATCTGTCGGCAGGTACAGTAGAACTACTTTGCTCCATCTCACAGTCTACGCAACTGACAGTGCCGGAGAAAAATGTCATCATACGCGAACACCCTTGACCTCGATGCGTCACTTCGTATCTTCGAAGAACATCGCCAAGCACAGGCCCAAGCACAGGCTGCCGAGGATGAAGAAACCGCTGTACGTCCCATGAACATGTGGTGCTGCTTAGACATCGACTGGTTCTGCTCAGCAAGAAGTCAATGCCATGGAGGAGAGAGCTTTGGTCGAGAAGTGCCGTGCTATCTCTGACCAGACCATCAATCAGGGCCAGGAGGAAGACGCCATCAAGGCCACCCAGAGCCAGGAGAAGCCGGCAAGTTTGTCAGAAAGCAACCAGTCTTGAGATGAGACCGATGTATCACATAGAAGTCTGAGGCCAAAGCCACCGACGAACATGAGATGAAGTAGGATGAAGATAACCTCGCTGTTGACGAGAGCAAGGAAGGTGAAGGCGGGAACGCTGGGGATGAGGAGAGCTCTGAGTTCTGGCTCTGATGTCAAGTTTGCCTGATTGCGTCGATATTGGTGCGCACCTTTGAACACTCGAATCAGGCCTTCATCATGCCCAGAGCAGCAGCGGTACTTACTTTTGAGAGGACTCGCATGATCTGATCAAGTACGGATATCGCAGCGCCATGTTCGCCGTTCCAACTATTCCTTCCCATTGATTTGATATCATCCTTCTGTTCTTGGATGTACCCAAATCCTTCTTTGTGTCAAAGATACATGTGACATCCGACTATACCATGTAATCTTCTTGCTCATATTTTATATTCTTTTACTGCACGCTACAATCAATTGGTCGTATACCCTGTTGGTACAGGCTAGACACCATCATATCGCGGGCTCATACTGTTCAGCTTCTACAGAAAGGTCACCCTTTGTCGAGGTTTGTCTTTGCCAATCATGAACTTTATCTTCAAGAGATTGAAGAATGCAGGCTGTGGAGGATGCCGAGAACGCATCGAGCCATACTTCCAGTGGCACAAATCAGGCATGCAAAAAACCGACAAGCTCTACCCATGCGAGTTCGGTATGATATGGTGCCTGGGAATGTCGATCCATGCTTTGTCGTGCAGAACGGAGAGCAGGTCAAAAATCCGGAAGCTTGCATCCACGACGGCCCCCTGATGCGACCTTGGCAATATACCAGTTTATAGATATCTGCACAAGAGCCACGACACATCTATCAGCATCAGTGTTGCACTAAAAGGTGTTGTTGTGGTTTAAGCTCGGCGCTGACTATGCCGATGCTGCATAACGTGTTGTGTGCACTTCTGGCTTCCTCCTTCTCACGAAGCACAACAACATCCCCTCTCACGCAAAACAGGCGTCCACGATCACAGCGACGTCCTACTGAGGTACAGGAGCGTGGTGGTATATCTTCTCTACACGTCGTACATGCTTTCCCTCACGTGTGTTGATCACAGATACAGTGTTTGGCCGACGCAACAGGACCATCACACACTAGCCACAGATCGACTGCACCTCCAGCTACCAAGAGCACTGTTTTATAGGTTCGTTGGCGCCTCTCATGCGTGCTCACATGAGTCCAATGCTCATACATGCCCGGGCTGCAGAAAATGTCTCCCAATTTCTCTATCCCCAACAACGCCACTAGCCACTCCTTCCAGCACCCTTCCGCCTTCAACATAACCTTTGACCGTCTGGGTGATCCCTTCATCAAACGCGACACCGACGTTCAGAGAATGAAAGCTAGCATGATGGCCGCTGAGATGGTCACGGCCCAGGAAAAGCACATGGCCGAGACGCGAGACCACGCAACCATGCTTGAAGCTGTCGCGCTCATGCCCGAACAAGACACTCACCGAGCCGAGGAGCTGCTTCGCAAATGTTGCATGATTCTCCACAAGTTGAACAACGAAGAGCAACACAACCTGGACTTTCTGAAACTTCAGGTCTCAGCCGGACTCCCCGAGATGTAGGTCTCTCATCCTTCCTCGTTTCTCGAACTTCTCGACTGACCTGATGCACAGCAAGAACCAAGAGTCTACTCCCACTCGCGCGCAACCATCCATACGTCGCGCCCTGAAGCTCCAAGCCCTGGTCGACGCCGCCTCCCATGTCTCAAAGCAAGAGGTCAAGATTGCTGAGATGCATGATCAGTCCAATCTTCTCATCCAGGTTGCCTTCATGGATGACCAGACTGAAGAGTACTCAAAGAGATGCCTGGCTGACGCTTTTCTGCTGGAGCATGCTATTAAGGAGGAGCAGACAAACTTGGAGTTCCTCAAAGGAAGACTTGAGTCTGTCAAGAAGTGCGTTCTCCTCTACCCACGCATTCCTGACTTCTCATGCTGACTTGCCTTGCAGCCGTCGTTACTGGTAAAGAACCTCTGTTGTTCCACACAAAAGGCGCCCTACGAAAAAGGATGATGTATGGTATTTTAGAACGGTGGCCGGTCAGTTCTTCAATGAAGAATGATGTGGACAGTTGAAGATGTGTGATGAAAGGGTTCAAAAGGGCTCGCCATGAGAATGCGATCACAGCGAAATGAACACTGTCTCACAACTCGTAATTGGATCTTCTTCTGTGCCTTCGTTCCTTACATTTTCTTTCCCTGAAACTTGTTCAATCGTACCCGTTGTTGTCATATTGACACTCGTCAGTATGTATGTCTCGCTTGTAAAACCTGATGCCTCTTTGCAGTGCACGTACATGATTACTGCTTCACGAACGGGAGCACCTTCATGCGCGTATTCTGCATTTCCTGAGGAGCCTTTTGACTTTCTTATATATATCGAAGTCCTGCCCCGGTTGAGGCAAGAATCGAGGAGCAATCCCTATACCACCGAGAGGAGGCAACAGCTATTCGGAAAGATGTGTAGTCCCTCACCAGGATGGAATACCTGGCTATCTCTGCATCAAAGACTTCTCGAAGCCCATAAAATTGGACTGGGCGATAACATCGGCATTAGAATTGCCTTTCTTCCTATGCCGCATACTCACGAATCATTATACCTCAACAATCATCGTTCTCAGTTTCGATCAGCAGAGACGGACACGACTCGCATGACATCATCTCTGGTGATGACTTCTATTGTTCGCTTGCCTTATTGTGTAGCAGCAGTATTGTCAAGTATAGGAACATTGTTCGGAATAGAGCTTGGCATGCATGAATGATTAGAGCCTGCCCAAAACTTCGGTCTCGGTTGACCGATACTTAACTTTGTCTCCTCCAGAACCACATCAACCCAGCTGGTCTGGTGTTTACTGTACCATCATCACCCAAAACATCAATTCATCTACTTCTACTGTCCAGCATCATATCATTAGTACGAAGACCCATGCAGTGCAGTATAGGCTTTCCAGACTGACATCCTACAGACATGGCAGAGCGGAAACCCGGAGAGCCAATTCCATTGTCAAAGGAAGAGTACCGCCAACTGACACAGTCCTCTGGAGGTTTTCAGCTTGGCAAAAGCACAAGGCCAAGCATCACACAGACAGCCGCTGAACATCGAGAGCTGTTCAACAGCATCATTTCATACCGCTACTCACCTGACGAAGACGTAACGGAAGAACAGCAAGAATCCGTCGAGGTAAGATCGCTTGTACTGTGCAATCGATTCATCAACTCTGACACCAACGTGACCTGCAGATTGAGGAGCAAGATCTTGTGGATCAAGATGACTTGACCCAGCACCAGCACCAGCACCAGCTGCCATCTGCGCCCTTCGGCGTCACCCTCCAACCTCCTACGCTCGCCATCCAAGCAGTCGCCTCAACTCAACAGTCTACGCCCGCCATCACGGAAGAGCAAGGAAAGGCTGGTACGGCAGTCTATCCAGTCGTGACACCCATTACAGTTCAGACATCTGAGGGTGTTTGTGCCATGACCCATGGCCAAGTGTACTGGAATGGCAAGGGCCGTGCTCAGTGCCTCAAGACCGATTGCAACAACAACAAAAGCATTGGTTACAGCGGTGCAAGAAGTCGGGATGATCACATCAGAAAGCAACACGAGCAGTCCAACTACAGTCAGCCTCGCACTGGCACTCGCGAGTCGAAGCAAAGCCATGACAGAAAAATGCAGATGCTAACATAACCAGAGAACGGACAATTTGTTCCAATCCTATAGAGCAATTGTCGAAAGCTCAGGCAAAGGCACATAAACGCAGGGCCTACTGGGAGGTTCGGTTCGCAAGCCTGGAGAGGTTGAGAGACCACCGTTTGAAAAGTAAACAAAAATAGAGCAATACGAGGCAAATTGACAATGAGAGTGCGGGAATCAAGAGGGTGCTCGGGGGATGGGAGTCACTTGGAGGAGGGACAAAGTCTTTCAGCCAGCATCGATTATTTCAGTCACGCGTTTACCCACCTTGAGCGTCCAAGTGACGAAAGGTTCCAGTACCTCAAGCAACATTGAACGGCCAGCCACTTCGCACACATTTCTATCAGTCTCCAATCTCCCTGACCGTTTTTCTACGCTACCGGAAGTCCACACCAAGAAGTAGACATGACGAACAAGAGCAAATACTGTTGTCAACCGTCTCTCATCTCCATAGCCAGGGCTTGGTCTGACTTACATGGTATGATCAGATTGAAATGCACCGAGACAGAGTGACTGACCCAACTTTATGTGAGAAGCCCTCGGTTAATCCTTTGGCGATGCTTGGGCTCCAGAAGTCTAGAAGCAGCATCAGAGAAATCAAATTTGATGTAGCATAAAGCTTTATCACTGTGCATGGAGAAGGAATGAATCTCACGGGTTACTACTTTCTCAAGAGCCTTCGGTATGCTAATTTGAAAGATGGGTGTCTACATCACCACAGTGGGGGAATGCAGGACGAATTGATGTCGTACCCTGGAAGAGGTCGATTCACGGAGGTTTGACAGAGCTTTCTAGAAGCCTAACACCTTACATGGGACTCTTCAACGTGGCCTGTGTTATGAAGGCGTGTTGGCGGACAATCTGGAAGGCGGCTTGTTCTTGGCTGTCACTTCGTGATGACAGAAGATACCAATATTCGCGAATCCTTCTCGCAACACATCGATGAATTCAACACCAATTGCGTGTTGGAGAGCTGCTGAAGAGAAGTGAAACGATCCAGACGCTGTGCAGTACTGCAACGCTTGCTTCATTTGAGACCTATTTAGGTTCGCAGCTTTGCTTCTTTTTCCTTCTCTCCAATATCTTCATCACCACCTCACCACCAACATCGATCGAGTAGGTCCGTGACACCCTTTTCTCCCTCCTGCCTGCTTACATCGAACAGAACAATGGTGGCCTCCGAGGAGTTTCGACAAATAATGGCACGCCTGCGCGCACGCGAGAAGGCGCTTGATGAGAGCTTTGCTGCCTTGGAGGAGAAGTCCCGTGCCTATGCCAGAGACCATGGCGTGTTCCTGCTCGCCATTGAGCGTGATCAGGGACCCACTCGTATTCTCCAGCCCCAGCATCCCGTGGTGGATGCCTTGAACACCTTCTACTCGACTCAAGTTGAGGAAGCTTCCGCCATGCCTTCTATCGAAGTACAATCCGTTGGCGACGAAGACTCACTCTTCGTTCCTGATGATGCTCGCATCGACAAGCTCATCGCCGAGCCCATCCACGAGCCCGTTCACGAGCCCATCAACGATACCACTAATGAGACCATCAACGATTCTCTCGACGATTCTATGGCAGAGCCCATCGTCGAGCCTATTGTCGAGCCCATGACCGAGGCCGAGACCTCCACCGTCCCCCCTCCTGGCCGTAAGCGCCGTGTCACCTTCGCTGAAGCACCAGTCACCCTCATCGATGGCATTCCTCCTGCTCCCACTGCCGAACCTAGAGACACCAGCAGCACCAACGAGTCTCTACCACTCCAAGTCCCCACAGACGATGCCCACATGGGCTACACCAAGCTCGTATACACAGGTGAAGGACGCCCCATCAAACGATCTCGCCATCAATACAGAATCTCAATATTAATGCTCAACACAGACGCTACTCCCAACCAGCTTGACAGCAAGCCTGCTCCCAATCCTCAAGACTTCATCGGCAGCTATGATCCTAGCATTCGTGCTGGTGGTCCTATCAAGCCATTGCAGAGGGAAGAGTTTGATGGTCTCAATGCCAGAGCTCAAGAGGTTGACACACACTTTATGTGTCCTTACCCCGAGTGCGGCAAGTTGTATGCCGGCATCCAGAGTGTGGACAGGCACTTGAGACGTGATCATCTTGACTGGCCGTTGATCAAGGACACTGTCATAGGTCCTCTCAGTAAGTCCCACGAATACACATTCATTGGAAGCAATGCTGACTTGGCTAGGCATGATGGCTCCGACCCTCAAGAAGGCTCTTTGAGCAACGCATAAGCTTGCGGGTTGGAAATTGATACTGTGCTCGAGGATTCAGACACATTGGACCAAGCAAGAAGATAGCAGAAACAGGAAACGGAATGACAAGGGCTGGGATGGGAACTAGACGGAAGTGGGACGAGTTCGAAGAATCTTGGCGTCGGGTCCCCCGTAGTTAGTCACAGCACAAAGTAAACAGTGCCCACTTCTTGCAACCAAAACGGTATTTCAACACGCGCAACAAACTTCCGCAAGCAATCATGCCGCCCACTCAAGCTCAGGCCCTCAAGCGACTTGCCAAAATCATTGCTGTAACAAAGGACATCGTCCACAGAGAAATGGTTTTCTACCAATCGATTCAGCCCAACGAGACTCGACTCTGCAACCATCAACACGTGAGAAGCCACATCTACTACCACTGTTTTCTAAGTCTTACATTGGAAGACTGGCTGGATGAGTTGGACGATGCTCTGGAAACGGTCAACAAGAGGCTGGACGATCTCCCGGATGAAGTCTGGACCGACCCGGTGCAAGGCCCTTTTCTCCGCTACAAGATCACATGCCACGAGGGCATTGTCTTTGAGCACTATGACAGTGACCACTATCTCCCCGAAGACAGGTCAGTCGTTCATCTGCTTGTTCTAGAACAACGGTATTGACAAGTCTCACAGCCCCTACAAAGTCGATGCCGACGAGCAGACTCTCAAACAGATCCAAGAGGCCAAATCCGACAAAGACTGCGCCAACTTCATGGCCAGCACACGCATTGCTCGCACCACGTGGTGGGGTACCCCCGAGCAAGAGTTCGAGGAGGTCATGGACCGCCACTCGCGCGACGAAGCTCGCAAGGAACAGCTAGTAGCCGTACGTATCCTGACACCATGCACGAAACACAGTCGACTGATAGCAATGAGTAGGAAGATAGCGAGATCTTCAAGAGCGAGAAGGAGCACGAAGAGTCATCCTATGCCGACAACTGCAGGGAGTGGGATGGCCCTGTAATATACGGCAGCAGCGGTTCTCGCAGAGGCTCGCCCATCCTCAATCAAGACTACTACGACGTTCGCAACCGCTGGTCGTGAACATGATGCTTCCTTGCCTTATATCGACATCATGGAGATCACAAACGGCTCTGGGAAAGTCACACTATTGCCTTTCGGACAGGTCATTGGAGCCTTGAGAACACCGATGAGAGAGTCAAGACGGCCGCTTCTGATTCCTTGGGACTACTAGAGCCCCTTGTGCGCTCTTCCACGGCATCTTCAATCGCTGCAAGTTCATGAGGAGAACAGAGAGGGGATGATGAGTGGCTGCTTCTCGTACTTGTCTTTCTTGCTTGTTCCATGTTTTGTCTTTGTCGTTTTCCTTTTTTCTTTCGGTCATCGCTCGGCTCCCAATTGATGTTCCTTCTTTGTTTTAGGGCTGGGAGCCCATTTTCCATTGCTTTTGTCACATTCTCTTTGCGATGATCCAGTATCAGTCTTTTGCTTCGTCAAGTTTCTCGTACCTTGATTCTCTTGTGCGGCTATCCTTGGACTAAGCAATCTAAGTATAAGACAACGAGAAATCAAGAGCGTGAGCACATATCGATATCTCGTAAGATGCGAACATGATTCAAACTCCTGAAGGCGCTGTACCCATCACTTATTGCACACCCCGTTCCATCAACCAAACCAAGTTCCATCCCCACTCAAACACAAGTCCAACTCGTCGCTACATCCACATCCCCACCAATATACTTCTGCTTCTTGGGATACATACACAGCGGCCTTTGTCTCAACACCGTATCTTGTGTAGTATCATTATTCCAAGTCGTAGCAATGATTTGATTGGGCGCGATACCATGCTCGACCCACTCCATCATGGCAAGCATGACATCGTGGGCAGCATCCCTGAATCCAGGTACACCAGTAACGCCGGGGTTGAGGACTTGGCTGCCGCCCGCAAAGTACCAGGGTGCGAGGCCGGGGGCGAAGTTGCCGCTGCAGTGGCTATTGGGTGTGGTTAGTTGACCAAGATGTATGATGGAAAGGGAGGGAAGGCAACTTACCCCATGCCAGGGACTAGGAAGAAGCGGAAGAAGTCATCCAGCTCGATGCCTCGAGGTGCAAGTTCGCGCAAGATCTGAGAGTAGAGGTACACACTGCTGCCCGTCGGGATCAACTGATCAGCCATTCCTTGGTATATCAGCAGCTTGCCACCGTTCTTCTTGAAAGGGGACAAGTCAAAGTCATCGGCCGTTGCGTTGCCGGGACGGATCTTCTCGGCGTTTTGAACGACGCTGTAGTCATAGTCTTGCCATCTCCAGTTGGGGCCGTATTGCATGAACGAGGTCACATAATCTACACCCAGACCTCCTGGCGGGTTGCCAAAGATAAGAGGCCAGCCGAGCTCACTGCCCTTCCAGTAGTGGGGGAACACCCATGTATCATTCGTCTCAACATAGTCAGAGTATATCTTGAAGAGGGTAGTGAGTTGAGGTGCTGTCAAGCACTCAGACTGATTGGTTTTCGGCGTGCAGAGCAGAGCATCCATGTCGAAGTTGCAAGCTTGGGGGTCAGAGAGGATGCCGTCTTTGACGCCATCGACGCCGTCGCATTGTCGAAGGACTTCGGCATTGATGACCGGAAACAGGCTATTTGGGATATGAGTCGATCCGTTGACAGGGAGATTGTAAGTGCCGGCCTTGAGTGTAAATGGCGACATGTGAGTCAAATACCAAGCAGGAGCTCCAGCAATAACACCATCGAAGTCTTCAGGGTATAGTTGAATATCACGAAGACCCTGACGTCCGCCAGTCGAGCAGCCTCTGTAGTAACTATACTTTGGCTTGTAGCCGTAGTAGCTTTGGGTCAATTGCTTACCCAGCACTGTCGATCCGTGCATGGCACGGTAGCCCCAATCTTTGAGCTTGTCTTGTTGTCCGTACGCCCAAGTGCCGTCGAAGGAGGTGCTATTGTGTCCAGTATCTGTCGACATGACTGCGAAGCCATATCCCAGCCCGCTGCCCTGAGAATAAGTCAGCAACACACTCGGAAGACTTCGCAGGCTTGAGATCTACCATATCCAGCCAATTGATGCCGCCGGCATATCCGCCATTGCCTACAGCTCTGATCATGCCTGTCAGCTTGACAAGCGTCCGAATGAGCGACAGACTAGTACACATACAAGAATCTTCCATTCCAGTTATCAGGCAAAAACATGCCAAAACCATAGTCCGAAGTTCCGTTCTTAACGCGGATTTGAACGGCGCAGTGAGCCGTCATATTAGTGGGCGATCTCGGATAGGCGATATCTCCAGCAGGAACCGAGAAAGTTGATCCTCCAGCTTGCCATAGCACAAAGTCCACGCTAGCAATAGAGGGAAGCAGAGCCTGGATACTAGCAGTCGAACAGTCTGCTGCCGCTCTGCTCGCTATCGTTGCCAACAAAGCAGCCCTGATTGACGTTGAAGCCTTCATGTCGAAAATGTATGGGGAAGATATGAGAGGACTTCTAGGTCATTCTCATGGCTGTCATATATACAATTTCGCACATATTGCATGTTGATATCCAGCTGTTTGCCGATCTCAATTGCCGTGTCGCAGGGCTTGTGGCTAGACACAAAAAGCAGGAAGTTGCTGGAGTCGGCGAGCCAAGAAGGGAAAAAGAAGAGCAGAAAGAATGCGGGGCTCCACATTTTTGTTGGCAACTTCGGCCAAATGCGCGGAACAAGCTTCGAACGGCCGTAAAATGGCTTTCGCTTACGGTTAGGGCTCCGGCTATCTCAATATATAACCAAGGTCGTCGGCTATCACCATCTTGCACAGCCCTAAAAAAAGTTCTCTGCTAGAGGATAAGGGAGGGACAAGGTCTTGCAGGTGTCGCATGCCAACCTGCTGAGCTACTATACAATCAATCGCACATCGCCTAATTCCGAAAGACGATGAAGATATCGAGTTATCGGTTCGATGGCTCGATACAGTGTCGTTTGCAAGACATCGTGTGTATAGGCATTCCGCAACGGCATTGACAAAGCCTAGAGACAAGCTGTTGGAGAAGAGAGTGGAATCCCTTTGTCTGCTACGAATCCGGCTGCCGACTTCTTCTTCGTCTGAGGCTCGAACAATGGCCCCTTGGAGGATACTTTGTCGCACAACAGGTGCATATATGCCCACGATCTACGATCGAGATGTCTCCAAACCTTTGATCGAACGACGATTCTACTCACACCGATGTTCGCAATCTCAGTCTCCAACACCCTGCTCTCCAATGAGAATTGCCTTGAGAACAACCTGGACATTGTCTGCTGCAGCTTACTGCCGATGATTCGCTCTGTTGAGTCGCAGCCAGGCACCGTATCGACCACCGTCTACGAGGTCACTGTCGCGAAAAGTACTTTCGTGTTTCCTCTATATAGAGTCACATAGGATGGTTGGATGAGTTTCTGTTCAGATATCGAGTTGTATAGCCGCTGGTTGAGAGAAACCCTAAGCAGGTACAGGATCGTAGGACGGACAGGATTGTACAATATCCAGAGCGTCAGCGTAGTCGAGGGTGGCTTTCCTGTCCCTTGGCGTTGTTGTGAGTTGAAGAGATGGCCACTCGCGGATGTATCGAGGGCTTCACGACCCTAGCGTCAACTCACCACTCGAGCCCTTTCCCCATCAACCAGCTCATCACTACCGGCCATCCGTAGACCAGTAGATCCTCTCGAGCACCATCAGAAAAGTGTCATCAGGATGCCTACAGGAATGTACACAAACGCACAGCGCCTCGACCACCTCATGGGAGTCTTGTACGATCTCCACCACGCAGCTCTCACACTTCATCGCGACATCCATGCCACTCACTACACATGCATGTTGTTTGGGAATACTGTGAACATCAAAAGCAGACGTGGTGGCGAGCTACGCGAAGTCCGTACGCAGGCGTCGGACTTCGTCTCCATCGCAAGAAGGCACATTGCCGCGTGAGTCCCTTTTCAAACACTCTATTCGAACCAGTGCTGATCGACCGCAGTCTCCCTGCGTTTGTGCGCAAAGATGCCGGTTCCAAAGACCGCATGTCAGAGATGATTGGTGCTGTCGAGGAGTTCGTCTGCCGCGTGCACAACTTGTTGACACCCTCCGAGGACGCTCCCAGACTGGCTCCCCACGCCAATCTATTCTGGTACGGGGAACAGATACTGGATGTCGGCTATCTCGTTGACTGCATGTTCGATATGCTTGAAAAACTCGAGTACGGTCTTGCATCCCTGAGACTTTGGCGCCGCGATGGAGACCTCAAAGCCGTCGACAGGGATGCCCGTCTTCCGGCCCTCGGCCTCGTTCTTACCCCCGAGGACATACTTGAGAGCAGTACTCTGTGGGACGTCGTTCTGAGTCCTGAAGAGATTCTCGAGGACAGTAACCTGTGGGAGGAGTGATCGTAGAATGCCTCAAGTTGATCATTGAGCTACTAGCTCACACACGTTAGGGGTATGGGACAAGACAGGGGGCAAGGCTACTACAACGCTCAAAGCAGGGTCGTCGGTTGGAGAGCAGGTATAGGAAGGCTCTACGTCGGTCTTCACGATACATATATATATGTTGTATCCAGTAGCGAGTTTCCGGGTGTCTTGGCGATTGCAATGGATTGGTCGACAATCTGCAGGACTTTCACACCTTCAACCCGTCTTTCGAACTCCCCTACGCGCGAATAGGACTCCTTCCCTTTCCAACCTCGCACCACCTCTCTTAGCAATCCCTCGTGCCCGCCGACAGCATCGAGCCCGTGGCCTAACCTACCAGAAACATGTCCACCCACGCAGAACGTTTGAAGAGGTTTGGCGACGCCATCGCAGAGACACACAAGTCAGCAGTCCGCTTTGCAGCCAAGGCCGAAGGGCTTGTCAAGAACCACGACATCATCGGCCTGCCATGGAGCTTCGACGACAAGCTAGGACAAGATTTCGACCACTTGTTGTTCGGTGCCACTGCTTTGATCTCTTGGGCAAAGTACGAAGCTATGCACCCGTAAGTCGCGTTAGTTACCTTTACTCTTTGAAGTTCACTAACATCATCAAGTCTCCCTACCGAAGTCAACGATGAGAGCGCCAAACACATGAGAGGCATCAACAACATGAGCAAGGCTGTCAACACTTGGTGTAACCTGGCTGGAGACATGATGGCTTCCGTCGCCGAGCAGGATGCCAGACTCCGTAGACGTCGCTTTCTCGACATCACGAACGGAGAACTCAACGACCATCTGCACAGTGTCCGTGTCATGATTGATGCTCTGGAGAAGGGCGAAAAGGCTGTCAAGGAGATCAAGGAGCTCCCTGCTGTCAAAGAGGCTGACGCTCGCGCCAATTTCTAAACGATATAATCACATCACCGCACACCACAAGTCAGTTCTGCAGAAACAACGAGAACGAGGAAGGACTTGGGCGTGCTCAGGGGGAGTGGAGCCGCTTACCTGATGCTTGATGGAGGAAAAGCACGAGAGGCCAGGGAGCAGAAACGTATACCGCTCTTTACACCGTGATGGAAGCTCGGCAGATGGGCTGGTCAGGAAGTAAAATGATTGTGGAAGGGATTGAAGCGGTATATCACGGTCGAACCTTATATCTCCTCTCCATTGATTCGTGTCGTATCTCCACATCGCCTTAGTATCATTTTAGCATAGTGCTTCGACGCAGTCACTATCGAGATTGTGGGTCAGCTCACGATCTATGACTTCTTTCTTGTACACATAGCAGGCAAGGCTATACCCTGTGATTATACGTTTCTGCAATGCAGTAGTGTAGTCCCTACTGGATGAGTCTCCGTCGAGAGCACCGACGTCCGTAGTCCACCACAGTGATTCTGCGGCTCGCAGGACCTCAAGACAAGCATACAATTCACGAGCATTATCTCTTTTGAGTAAACGTATCTTATCTCTGCAAACGACATGACCTCATGTTGTAGGCAGCGATGGAAGTGAGGTTCGAAAGAGTATTGTTCCCGGAGTCGAAATGCCAAGCTTTGACATCCGGCGAGATGTTTCCAAACATCAACACATACCTTCTCCTCTCCCCAAACGCAAGTTGATCGCCACTTGGTCGACTATGCCCGAAGCCATCTCCTTCCAGCAAGCCAACGACAAGTCACACGTCCAGTCAAGTCTATCAAAGATCTCGAAGATCTTCGGCACTCGTTCCAAAATGTGTCTCGCTGGACTCTCCAAGCACCTGGCCCTGTTCAGCAAGGACAAGTTGGCTTCTCGTCGTTCGAAAGATCAAGCAAATCTGTCTCGTGCCTCGGAGCGTGAGTGCCATCATACAGATTTGATGATCAAGTTGGTCAGACTTAACACAGTGTTATGGTAGAGATCGAGCCCAAGACCGATAACCTAGCAACCTTCAAGAAGCATGCATCCTTTGGCCTTATTCTGAGGGACGTGCTGCATGATCTTTCACGCAAAGACATCGACGCTGATCTCGACACAGTCTCATGCTGCGCGACCTACAACTCTGGTCGGTCTTGTGGCAGTGGGACCGTCTCAAAGCGTAACTATCTCTCCAAGAAACAGAAGCAGCACCTGGCTCCAATGGGCGACAACATCAGCACTCTGGCTGTGCACCATTTGGATTCGTCGAGACCAGCCTCTCCGAAAGCTATCCCTACCGCTCCTCGACCGCAGGACTCTTCACCGGATGGTTTCCAACATCACCCCCAAGATACCCCTATGGCGCTCCTCCCCAGAACCAGGTCACCCAGTCACCCGTCTCCAACAACGCTGTCCAGCGTCCAGTGTCCTATTACGAGGACCGTTTTCTTATCGACTATCGTCGCTTCGAGCCCGGCTTGGCTCCCGAAGAGAGCTCTGACCAGGGCACGAACAAGGATGATCAGGAAGCGTTCTCTGCCCTACGACCTATCCATCCCACATTTATGGGCGGTCTACAGCCTGTTGCCCCTGAACTCAAACCTACATCGCGCGGCTGCAACTGTTGTTCGGGTATCCTCAGCGCCTTTGAAGAACAGTTTCTGAATGACGAAGACAAGAAGGCCATCATCTCGGGAGGCTGTCACGGGCTCTGTACAGCTCACACGTCTGGCTACAATGTCACATCTGATCACGGAGTTTCGAAGACTACCTCAGCCGATTCATCACCCGCAAGACGTGGTCCACAGGACAAGCCGGCAAGGTTTATCTCTCCGATGCCCAGCAACACTATACTAGACGGGCGTCTCAGTGGTACCTTCACTGTCCCGATGTTCTCGCGCCGTCGTGTTGCTGCCGAATTCAAGAGACCAAGACCATCTATTGCTCTCGCAGACCCTCCAACTGTCAACGTTCGCGGTCCCTCTCTTCTCCCTCATACTCAGCCCCGTGGATCCGAGAAGCTCGTCACATCGAGGTCCACAACGGCCAAGCCTGCTCCTAACGTCCTTGCCAACATCCGTCGTACCGCAGCTTGCCTGGTGTTAGACAGACCTGAGCGTTCCACAGCTAGCTCAATCGAGTCCGACCAATCAAGAGTCAAGCCTGCTATCCCAACCAGCATTGCTCCCCATATCATTTGCGCTATACTCGATAGGTCCGAACGCCGCAGCATTGACTTGTCTGAGACTGGCACCGAGGACCATGATGACCACGCCAACCTATTCTCCATTTCTAGCCAAGAAGACGAGCACAACCAAAAGCTCTTCGATCGCTTTCCGACCCTCTTCTAGGGTGTTTGATACGACCTGGATACCAAAATCGCCAGCTTGAGGGCGAGAGAACTATGGAGCAGCTGATAGCTAGATGACTCTGGGAAGATGAACGACAGGTGATGGCGGGACGTTTCATAAGGACAGGATAATATCAAAGAGCGTGCCAGACGAAGTACGACCCAGAGGAATTGAGACAAGAAGACGAAACCGAAGTGGTATCACAATCACCAGACACTAGAACAAAAAACCTACTGTACCCCCAAACCGCGATTCCAGACTTCTCAGGCCGTCCTAGAAGGTGCATTTATACACTCGCTTCAGCCCCCGCTATAAGGCTCAATCTCGTTGACTTGATCTTTGTCTTTCTCCAAAATGCAATCTGACAATCCCTTCGTAACCGGAATGATTGATGTCTGTGGGATTCGCTGGGGTAGTTGAACAGTTCCAAGAACCATACCAGACGTCAGCTGACCCACGAAGCACATGTCAAAGCAATATTGAACTTTCAAGACGCAACAGCTGCTTCCCCGTCAGCTTTATAATCACCACCACCTTCGCCAGCATGACTCTTCCTGCTCCCTCTGCATCTCAAGTCGAGCTCTGCAACCGCTCATCGAGCGTGTTGGCAACTCGCAACAGCATCGCGCCTGGCGCTTTGCCAGCCTCGCTCCGCGAGCATCTTATCTGGGGACATCTTGTCGCTCAGGAGGGCTCTACTCGCGAGCGCAACAACAAGGTCGCTGATGCTCACAGGTATGGCTGCTGGATTTGAGTCTGTCTTTTGCATACTGACAAGGGATGCAGAGCACAGCACTCCATGCCTGCCGCCCTCCGCGAGAGGAAGCAAGACGACCTCTTCGAGGCGTCTTTGCCTGTTGAGTACCGGTATTATGACCTGCTTCTGGAACTGCGAAACACACATCTGACAATCTCTAAAGCATCGACGACGCCAACGAGGCTCTGAGCAGCTTCGTATGCAGCAAGACTGGTGGCACCACTGCCCCTCGGGTGCTTTTCTTGGGCCCTTCGCTCGGCAGACCTCGTAAGCCATCGCTACCCGACCTTGTTCGATGTCCCATACTGACTGTCCCAGCTTACAAGATCGAACGCGCCTCTGCCACGGGCAAGCCCTCGGAGCACAAGCTCATTCGCAAGAAGGGCTGTCACAACCTCCGCCAACAGAGCATTGTTTAGAGTAGACCATCAAAAAGCAGAAAGCTTTGTTCTCTTTGTCCTTGTCCATTGAAATCTCAACATTGTGCATCTTTAATTCTCTTTTCTATTTCCTTTGTGGCTTTTGCAGTTGCTTTGAACATCATTTGGTATCTTTGTTTGTCCGAACATTGCATTGTTCGCCTCTTCCATCTATCTGTGAGTCGACATTGAGTATCGTCCACATATAAGCTCCCATGATGCTCACCTTTGGACAGGTCACCCAGATTCGAACAGTCCCACAGCAACCATCACCACTATCGAAGAACAATCCTGCTACAATCTACTTCCAATCCAATCACATACTTCAGGTAAGATGTGCTTCATTGAGAAACAGATGCTGAGTTGTTCTTTGTGTGGTGGGCCCGCCATACCGTACACTGTCCTCCTTGGGTGCCCGTTTGGCCAGAAATGGGGTGATTGTAATTGGGTCTTTGAGACTGTTGTCAACGTTACTAGATCGCACCCTTCTTGTGCCGCACTCGACCAACTCTGCCGTGATGCTCGTATGGGTATCACCACCGATGCACACCCAGCTCCTGTTCGCGTCGACACTCGCATGGACATTGATCCTCTCGCCGATCCATGTTTTACCACGCTGGCTCGTACAACACCATTGGTTCCTGCTTATGCCCTCTCTCTCCCCACCAATTGGACTGCTGGCAGCGCCAATGGTCCTTCCAATGTTCTGACTCTGGCTACTCAATACCGTGACCTGCTCGTTCTCATGGTCGAGGAGATGGTCCCTGCTGTTCAGAATCTCCGCACAACCATCGCTCCCATCGACTTCCGTCTCGCTCGTGTCATTCAGTGGTCTGAAAACTGGTTGGCTGGTATGGTCATCGCTGCCAATTCCCACATCTCAAATGTCCACTCTGCCGAATTCGAGATCGCCAATGACACTTCCTGGGCCGCTCAAGCCTCTACGGACATCACTAACATTGAAGCTGGACCAATCAACCAGACTGACCCCTTTGAGGCCGCTATGGTCTGGCACAGAAGATTTACTGACTTGTTTATTCACCTTAGACGTGTTGCTGGTCAACTGTCGCCACCGAGATCTGTTACTGAGTTATCCCCACCGGTTATGAGAAGACGTGGTGCTACTGCTGGACTCGAGGAGATCATCGCTAATGACCACTCTGACTTTTTGCCGCAGCCTTCGTTTTATCTGCCTGAGGGTGCGCTTTCTGATGATGGTGAGTCTTCTGGTAGTTCCCAGGACAAGGAGCAGGCCGAGCACATGGACTTTGATGAGTAGATACGTTTCGAACGGTAAGTCATCGTTAGTGATTTTGCTACGGTAGGTCTTTCGTCTTTGGACCATATACGTGCAATTACAAAATGTTTTCTTGATGGAATTGTTCCTTTTTTTCTCTAGTGCCAATGTGATGATGTGATACTACTCTGCATTTTGATACTATGCCAAAGCTCTTCGAGCAAACTCCAGGAGCGTCTTCATCCAGAGGAGTCAGTCTCATAATTTCCAATCTCATCCTTGTCTCTCCTATACCGCTCTGGTTTTAGCATTTGGTGAAAATGCAGAAATTCATATTGACATGCACCGGAGAAGCGCCCTACTCAGAGCGTCTTCTCTGGTCAAGACTGATATCCAGATAAATTACTGCATTTTGTTAAGCTGTAGTAGTGATATGTGTACCGATTGATAGTTGCACGACCTTCAAGACGTCCACAAAGCCATGTCGTGAACTGCATTGATCTCCCAGTATCCGCTGCCTTCTTCATATCGCTGTTGCATTTCAAAGACTATTTTGACAGACCCAATATCTCCACAGGAACGCTTCGCATGATTTGAGCCTCTCTGCACTTATTGGTTGCACGTCCGCTCTTGTGCATCTCGCCCAGAGCTTAAGCTTCACATATTGAGGCCCGAGAGTTTACTGACTATCGCACGTGATAGCAGAGTCTGCCACTGGTACAACCCTGCTCAGTATCCCCAATCGACAACGTTTCTGCACGATAGCTTACTGCAAAGCGACCAGTGAAAAACATTCGTTGATGTCGTAGCATGTCTTGTCGGATGGTCGATCGTCTAACGGAGGGCGTTGCTGGCCATGATCTTTCGAGCGAACGCAAGATTGAATTGAAGCTTCGGCTTTTCAATTGTATCATCACTCGTTGACACCCCATCTGCAATGCACTTTCGTGACTTTGTTTCTTGAAGAGCAACTCTCTGCGCAATAACTCCTTTGCTCCTCGACAGTTTCTTAACCCACCGCGTATGTATCATGGAAGCAGTGCTATCTGCTTAACACCCTATCTACGGTTCTTTCACAACCTATCTGACACACTTTCCCACCAACAGCATGTCTAACGAGATCGACAGAGAGTCGCTAGAGTACCTTCTCGGCTACCCCGAGATGCTACCAGGTTTCCCGGCCCCTACTATACACTACAATAGTAATTAGAATTTAATCGCAAAATTAGCTTATAACTACTATAATAATTTAGGCTAGGGTTTTACATTCGACGACCTTTCTTACTAAGACTATAGTAGAAATTAGAGAATTTATAACGGATATTTTTTAACTTCTTTCTATTAATAAGAAACGCATAAGTCTAATATGCCCTATCCTAAGACTTAAGCCTAGTTTATAGAAAGCCTATAAGTTTAAAGAATAGAAAGAAGGTAACGTAACGTCGGCGGAACTAGCAACGTAACAGAGATAATATCGAGTAACTATACAGTTAGCCCTAGTAGTATATAACAGTAGAGGAAGCTAAGGCTATAAAGCTTAAGAACTAGCGATTTTAGCAATAAGTAAGAAAGGAAGAGAAACTTAAAGAGTAATAAGGGTATTCTAATCTAGTAAGCAAAGTAGTAGTACTAAAGAGATAGGTATGTAAGTATATAACTAAGATAAAGGTAAGATCTATAAAGAACGTAAAAAGACGTAAGATATATTAAGTAAGTAAAGTTAGCCTAACGGAAGCTTAGTTAATTACCTAAGGATTATCTTAAAGTAGTCCTAAGAATAAAAAGGACGTATCTTTAGTATATATTAAAGATAGTATTAAGACTTAGGGACGTATATAGAAAGACCCTTCTAATAAAGTAAATAGAGAATAAGGTTCTTACGTATCTAGGTAAAGGAAAACCTAATATAAGTATACCTTAATTATAATACTACGATTTGCTATATAAGAATAGTAGAGGTCTGTTATAGCTATATTATTAACCTAGGCGTAATGATATAAAACCTTTATAAAATATAGGACTAGTTTAAGGTTTAGCTACCTAAATCCTCGCTATAGGTAATCCTTAAGCTTAGTAGTCTTTTATAGCAATCTTAGATACCCTTATATATCTAATTACTTAGCTTAAAGAGCTTTTAATTACTATCGATCTATAAGACAGTATAAGTTAGGAGATTAAAGAGCTATAATAGTCTATTAAAAAGAGTAGCTAAGGGCATACTCTAGCTCTACTACTATAGGATAAGAACGACTATCTTAATATTTAGAAATAACCCCTAAGTAAAACAATTAACGCCTCTACAATAAGTGTTACCGTTATATCAGATATAATAGAGCCTAAGCTATAATACTACGTAGGAGCTTACATAGAGACTAAAGCTAAGGTCGAACCTTAGTACGACTTAATAGCCCTATTAGAACCGATTATACTTACCTTACCGTAGGTTAAACTTAAACTACCGATCTCCGCTAGTAAAGAATCTTTATAATGTTTATAAGACTATATAACTAAAGAGGTAGCTAAAGTTATATAAGTAGATAAAGATATTAATAAAGAAGAGCCTTACCGCTATAGTAAAGACGTCTTTATAGAGCTTAATAACGATGCTTACGTTTAAATTAATAACATTAATAGTATAGACTATGATAACGGCGGTATAAGAAAAGAAGATAACATATAGTAAGACGTAGATACTATATAGACTTATAAGTAAGCTATCTAAGAAGTAAGATAAGCTATAGCCGATTACATTTATGCTTTTATAAGCTATTAGTACTTTAGCTATAACGACATCCTAATAAGTAGAAAGGTATAGATCTAGCTAACAAGTCTCTAGGATACTACCTAGTATACTAATAGCTTACTATAAATCCTCCCTTAGATAACCGGTATAGCCGCCTAGTATAAAGGGTAAGCCCTTATATAAAGTATAGGCTACGCCTATACGCTTAACCTTAGCGTCCGTACAAAATATATCGGACACCGACTAGATAGCTACTCTTCCCTTCTTCTATTAAACCTATTAAATACTAAAGCATACTAAACCTCTATATATACGTAGTTTGCCTATAACACCTAGATACGCTATAGACCCTTAAAGAACTAGAAACTTCTATATATTAACTAGTACGCTAATGTTAAGTAGAAGCGCGTTTATAGTACTAACGATCCTATCGAGTAGACTCCTTAAGGCTAGCTAAGCTTTAAGCTCTCTTAAGATAAAGCCTTCTAAAGGCTTAGCGGAAAGGTTAGTCTTAAAAGAAGATAAAACATAGACTTAATTATATTTAGACTAATAACGCTAGGCGTATTTAATAAAGGTATAGAGCTCTACTTTTACCCTTTCTCTAACTAATCGAGTTAAATTATACTTACTAGGGCTAGAAACCCATTATAAATCATTTTACGGATGTCGGTACCTATATAGCATCTAACGTCTACGAGGCGTCGGCTACTCTACCCGTTAGTAATAACTTAGTAATACAAAAAATAACGGTTAATACGTATTTCTATAAAGAGGTACTTAGGAATGTACGTAAAGGCGGCGATCTATATAAGGGATAGTAAGCCTAGGATATATAAGTAGTTAATCGGTCTATGCTACTTATACTACGAGCTTCCTTCTAAGCCTTACTAATTTGCTATAGTACTAGCGATTTAGACTCGAACTTATTAGTAGAAACCTCTTATATAACGCTAACATATCTTCTTTACGCTTTAGTAGAAAGATCTCGAACTTAAGTCCTTTAGGGATAGATCTAGTAGCTAACTTATATATAAGATTAGCTACCCTATTACTATTAGATCGGGCTCGCTTATCTATAAGAGTAGTTATAGCATATTTATCGTCTTCTACGTTTATAGCATTATACTTGTTACTAGTAGTAAGAGCACTATAAATAGGACCCTTAGAGTCGGATAACATTTTAAGGCCTTTAAGAGCTAGTTAGTATAGTAGAATCGATAGGGACGTAGAAAAGATAACGTTACTAATACTATTTAAGTATGATTATGGTATTAAGCTAAGAAATAACTAAATAACTACACCAAAATTTAGTAGGGAGACGGGTCTAATAAATAACGCATTATATCTTTAAGAATTGCAAGAAAATAGCACTAGACTAGGTAGTGCTAGATAATTGTACGATGGGAAATACGCGCACCCGGCTATACCGCATTTAGAAGGAGCTTACCGTCTTTATAATTAGCGGCACGAAGATTTTAACGGTGTGACTATGGAGACGCGTGGAGACAGATAAGGCGATTACAGTTCATTACGCTTCCTCTTTAAGGCGCTTGCGACATAAACTCGAGCTTTTCCCGACGGCAAAACTTTGCGTGGCAGATACCTCAACTTAGGTCAGCTCATCACATATAAGCAGACTACTACTCCCCTCACTTCTAAGATGAGCATTCCAGCTAGATCGCTACATTTCTCGGACCAGTTCGTTATTAGTTGCGGCACCGTAGCCGTCGACATCCGGAAGTGTTTGCTTCTAGCGGTGTTGTACCGACGTACTGGCGAATACATGATCCCCAAAGGACGCAAGAACGTTGGCGAATCACTGGAAGAGACAGCTCTGCGCGAAACATTTGAAGAGACAGGTTTCCGCTCAAAGCTACTGCCACACGCGCTGTCGAACCTTGCCACCACATCAAAGGGGACGGAAGGGGCTGCGTTGTCGACCGAGCCATTCGCTGTTAGCCAACGTACCACGAGCGATAACATTCTGAAGATAATTTTCTGGTACGCAGCTCAGGCTGACTCGGAAGATGCGAAGGTGGACGGCACACAGGACGAGGGCGAGGATTTCGACACTGTGTGGATTCCGTTCAACGACGTCACACAAAAACTGTCATTTGACGAGGACCGTAACATTGCCATGCGTATTGTTAATGCCACGTGGCGTAAGGACAAGTCTTGATTCGACGGCCGTTAGGATTACGATCGTTGGACGAGCATTAATCACTCAGGTCACATTGAAGGGAGATGGAAGTTCAAGCAGTATGACAACATGAGCATCAAATCAAAGACTTCTCTATCTTTCTTTCCAGATGTTTGCTAAGTTGCGCGACATTTTCCGCCACATCACCCTCCGCAAAACCCGGCATTAGTACGATCCATTCGTAGACCGAGTGTCGCAGGTGCTTCGGTAGCCTCGGCGGCTGAGCCAGCACTGTCTCCATTGCTTTGATGACTTGCTGGGCAGTTTGACGTATCATTGCCTGCGATGCCATCGCGTGATCCCCCAGCTCGGAAGCCAGCTGCTGATATGAAGCCATGCTAGAGAAAACGACCTTCTCTGTACGCGGCCAAAAGTTAGTCATGAGGTTCCACTGATCAGCTCTCTCATGACCTACGCCGTGATCGCCGCTTCCACGAAAGTCCGATCGCAGGATAACAGCGGGGATATCAGCGAGCTTAGCTAGCATGTATCCGACCACTGTGCCAGAATCGAGCTCCGTACCATCATACGTGAAGACTGCCAGGTCACATCCTAGTAGCGTGCGTATGTCCTAGTCACGGATTGCCTGGGGCTGCCCGGCCTGCGTCGCCAGATCTTGCGGCAATACAGGCTCGAACCAAGACTCGGTACGGATATGTGCTGCCAACAAATTGTTCGTATGCAGATCTGCGAGCGTGAACTGTAATCCATGTTAGTCCTGCAAGCGTATCATGTTAGTCGAAAGCACTTACTAGTGGCCCTGCATAGTAGAACCGAAAGGTGTCTCTAGACTCCTCGGACAATGATGGCGGCGTCATATGCAGCATCTTTCGTCTGTGAAGACAGGATGAACTCACTATCTCGAGTGTGCGCTGCAAGCGCTATTTACCAAGACTTGCGCCTAATGATAGGATGACAGACCAAATATTACAAGCCATATCACTTAGCCTCGGCTACTGGCGGCATGCGACTTGCCATTATCGTTTGCATCGGCAAGCCCACCTCCACTTTATCTTCCTACTTAGAGCAAGGTCATCCGTATCATTAGTGATAACGCGAGCCTTAGGCTGATGCACCGAGTTCGGGGCCAGTCGGCACCTTATCTGTGATACAACCTGTGTCAAAGAACGCCGATCCATCTAGATATTAGGGACGAGGTTGCATCAGACCCACAAATATAAATAGTTTCCTAGCGCAACGCGATAGGTGATTTCGGGTACTCGCTCCAAGTTGTAACTAGAATGGCCCAATGAAATTCGGAAGATTGTCAAGGGCTTGGGATTTGGTCAGCTGAGCTAGTAGATCAAAACGCCATCCGCCTCGACAGAGCTAACTCGAGGTGCTCACTTCAACTCTACACTTCGCTTGCACCATCTTTCAGATCATGATAAGTGTATGATCCAAGAGACGTGTTCTTGAACGAAGAGAATACCAGAGACAATCCCGATCCAACATAGATTTTCACGCGCGTCAAGGCTGAGAATCACTCAATACAATCTACGTGCGATAGTAGCTATCTACCTGAATCTCACCACAAACATCTCTGTAAGACGATTATGCGTCCAACTCTTGAGGATCAACAACACGTCTCACAGGTGGCAGAAGTCGGAGACCAAAACCTCCCGGCCCACACTATCACTTCTCAGCACCACCCTGCTGAATTCTGGCGCCTCTACTTCAGCGATCTCAGAGCGCAACACTTTCCGGCTTTGCAAGACCAGTCACATCGACCACGGCCAAGCGAAGTCGCTTCGTTGGACATAGATGTAATCGATTCGTTTCCAACTGGAGGTTCTCTCGATATCGACATCCATGTCTCGTGGGCGATACTGGTGGCGGCTTACACAGGAGTCAGCGATGTTGTATTCGGGGCATTGTTCACCGCAGCGAAGAACCTGAGCCCTTATTCGACAGCAGATCTGGTACCAATCAGAATCAAATTTGAAGCAGGGGATAGCGTGGTTGAACTACTGCGTAAGACCAGGCGTCACGCAGAAGACTTGATCGCCCTGAGTCCGACAAACGTACAGCTCATAAAGCTCGTCAGCAAGGAAGCACAGCACGCGTTTCGATTCCAGTCTGTGATAGCGGTAGTAAGAGACAGCGAAGTCGAGCAAGCCCTGGATCCGCTTCTAGCGCATGCGCTTGTTATCCAGTGTCGTCCCGGACATGGCCAATTAGGGCTACGTCTCCATTTCGATGCTGCTGTCTTGACTCGACAGCAGGTGCACAGACTGGGGACACAATTTGGTACCATTCTACACCAGGTCTACACCATAGCAGACCCCTATAAGCGTGTGTGCCATATATCGACAGCCAGCCCAGAAGTCTTTCTGATAATTTCTCCCGATGCCCACTTTCTCTGACCTACTGCTGTCTAGGAGCACCTCGGAGACCACTCGTTCTGCCAGCAATCCAAGCACTAGATCCATTGGATTGCTGGCAGAAGAGGAGAAGGTAGAAGTGGCAGAGGCGAGTCCCATAAGCTGTTGTCCCAAAGTTTGAACATTGATGGGGTGTTACTTGGGGGCTCAAGCGGCGCAAGAAAGGGCGACAAGGAAGGAGATATGATGACACGAGGCGGCACGAGTTTTCATAGGTGCAAAGAGTGCTAGCGAGGTTGAAACGGGAGAGATGCAGCAGGGTTTTCACTACCATGCGTCTTCAACAAGGGGGAATGGAAGGATGCAGTCGGGCAGCGGTCAAAAAGGACTTCATTCTCGAGTCCAAAGACTCTCAGCTTTCTTCTTCCCTGTTCTCTCAGTACTCTGAAATAGATTTCCCAATCAATCCATCATTCGACTCGGTCGTGTTTGACTCACAAAGATACTTTACTCTCCGCCTGATGCCTCTTGTTTTACGATGCCTATAGTCAACAGCAGAGCGCTCTTTAGTCCTTAGCTACATACAGACTGCTGTCAAACCTACCGAAGTGCCCCCCAAGTGCTGTGTGAAACTTTTATCGAAACGGTATGCCCGACGATCCTCAACTGTCTCCTGACATAGAAGAACTTTGTGGCGTCCATTCAGGAAGGTAACAGAAAATATAGAGCAAGGTCGAGATTGATAGGCGATCATGGTATAGACGTGGTTGAGAAGACACCCGCAGAGCCTTGCTTCACGAAGTGAAGGCTGTGCGCAGAGATGATACCAGGTATCAACCCGCAGCGCGCCAATTGTGTTTCTCTTCCAGCTTCGCCTAAACCTCTTTCTCGGCCTGCCAGTTTCAACACCCCACCAACCTCTCAGCTCCATCGAAGCACTCGATCAGCAACATGGCAATGCACGTTTGAAATAGCCCTCGCAACCCCCCGCTAATGACCCTTGACGCCCAGCTCCGAGACCAAGCCTGCCTCCGTGGCCAACATCATGGCAGCCACCGATCTCGAGTCGCTCCTCAAAGACGACCTGCCCCCGGGTTGGTTGCCCGGCATCCTGTGGTATGGGCATCCCATGTGGTACACTGGGCAGAGATTCTTGGGTCCGCTCGTGAGAACGAAGCCCACCGAGGTGCCTGAGAAGTACCTCTTCAACGAATATGCCAAGTGCTGGTGTCTGGGTGTCGTTCTGCCCATCAGAGAGCGTTGAGACGGTATACTCGACCTGAGCATGCTGTTTGGGTTGTTGGACTAATGTGATCTCAGACACGCAGACATGTTTCCAAGAACAAGACGATGCAATGAGAAGGGGGCTCCAAAGGTGTCCGTTGTCCATCGAGGCAGGTGGACAAGGAGGAAGATACGATGCTGGAGAGCTTAAGATGCATGACATAGATTGCGAAGAAATGTACAAGTGCCATCCTCCATCACGAGAAGTAAAAAGTCGACTATCATCTCGATACCATTCTGACGTTCTCTACACATTATACCTTGACGAGACAGTGATAGTAACGACGTAGCTCTTGGCGTTCGGCAAACCCGTGTGAAACTTGACGTCGGGCTGTCTTCTGGGAAGTGATGTTCCGCAAGCGAATGTAAACACAGCCACGCTACGACGACTCTTTTCTTTTGCCCCTTCACCGCGCCCCTTTTCTATCACCTTTTTCCCGACCAAGGAGTCTCCATCGACATTTCGTTACGATCGTGTCAACAATCGAGAGTCGCGCACTTTCTGCCTCAGCGCCATACTATCCGCTCTACAACATCCCGCTCCTCCTCGATACCCCTAAAACACTTCGTCGAGCACCAAAGTACCCAGAGCATTCTTGGGTCTCTATCGTAAGTCGTTTCTGTTCTCGTTTCCGCATGCACTCTCTTTCGCCTGTTCACACCGTGCACCTGCACCGCGATATTTTGAGCGCTCTTGCCCAGGAGGCGGTGTGATCTCTTGCCCTTCTCTTCTCATTGTCTGACATCCGGTTCTAGATAGATCATTGTGTTCAACAGACTGTAGATCGTATCGGAAAATGGCGACCCCCTTGAAAGACATGGTACTTGCGATTGGCAATACCGACGGTCCCCGAGTTCCGCACACCGCAATACCAACACATAGACCCATCTGGTACCTACAGCATGGACCATTCCATCAGAACAATCCTGATGCCCAGGCCATGGGAGAGGTCAATCTCCCGTATGATCTTTCCATCCTCTCATGCTGCAGTTCCCTGACCATGTATAGCTATGAGTGGTTCAACCGTTGCGTCGATATGACTGTCATGGCCAACGAGTTGGCAGGCGCGCTTGATGAAGAAGCGGCAGAGAAGGGAGACTTTTCTTGTCCCGGCTCGCGGTTTCGCAACTACAAAGACCCGACTGGCCGTCTCAACCAAACGATTTGTGAGTAAAGTCAACCGTTCTTGGCAGCAATCTCTGACAAGCTCTCCAGCCTGCCCCAACTTGGCTAGAGCGTGTGATGTCGAATTTGAAGAGGAGTGGCTCCACAACGGCGGAGTTGACGCTTTCCTTTCTGCGGCCAGTGGAGGAGAAGCGTGTTCTCTTTTCCCAGGTGACCATGGTGCATCGACGCTGTCTGGCATCCCCATCTGCGTGTTCATGGACTAGTAAGCCTTCTTGATCGAACTCAGATGATTGCATGGCAGCTGACTGGTTCGTGCAGCGAGAGAGCAGAGCATCCTAACAGACCTGGAGGTTGCGTGTCGGAAGTGGGAGTCTCAGTGCTCGATACGATTGAACTTATTGGCCACCTCGGAGATCCCACAACCTTGATCCGCAGTTATCACACTCTCATCAAAGGTCGCGAGTCTCTGCATCCCGACAAGAGGGCTGAGAGAGGAATGTGTATCCTACAAGACCTTGCATACAAACCTCGCAACAACTTCAAGTTCGGCCCACATGGACATGAAACCAAACCTTTGTGGGTCTGGGATCGCGTCAACAATCGACACAGGCGAATCGAGATCTCTGTGGACACGGAGATCACTCCCCTCGAGAAAATCGCTGATTGGGTCAAGAGTAAGATTGGTGCTGACCCAGTTGAAGGCTCGAGTTCCCCATTCGCAAGCAGCAGCCACAGCAGGACGGCCAGATTGGGACGTCAAAAGAAGCCAAAGGACCAATCTCAAGGTCGCGAGATTCTCTTCGTGGACGGCGATTTCTGATCACACCAAAACATGCAACACCCAACTCGTCCATCCTATCAATCTCGTCTTCTCATCGAGATTTCCACTTGCGCTCACCCGAGTCGGTCTTCATCACTCACGTCAATCACCGCCTAACTACAACAACCAGACATCTTCCAACGCACCAATATCGCGATTGGTTGCAGATGGCAACTCTACACATCTCTCGACTAGAAGATCTGGCCCTTTCCCTCGGGCCTACTACCGGTCACTCCTCACAGTTCAACACAAACGCGACGTCTTTCACCTCTGCTCTCTGGCCGGACTTTCTTTTCGCCGACAAAATGACCGATACCAGCAATTCCCAGCTCGAGCCAAGGACCCTTGGATTGTCCTTCTAGATCTCTCTGCTCAAAGCACAGCCAGTATTCATTCACGCCACAGTTCCTTTTCTTTTCTCCTATTCTTCCTGCAGTAATACCGTCTTCGACTCGGAAGAACCAGAAAACCCAGTTTGATGGACTTTGGCGCGCTTCATTTTAGTTCCTGATTCCATTGATGGCGCTTTTTAGTCTCTGGTCTTTTTCCTTCTATGAGCGTTTTACCTTTTACGGAGGTTGCAGACTGATCTCTTTGTTTCTTTGGCCTCTTCGTCACGCTCTCTACTGCATTTCTCTTTGCGCAGTTGTTCAACTTTTCGTTCGTTTCGCTTCTTTCTGATAGCTCAGCCAACCACTTGAGAAATGCGATACAACTCTCCTCACTCTGCCTCTTCTTCCCCAGTGACACCGTATCTCCATGAGGCGAAAGCCTTATCCATGACTTATAGAAATGCATAAATCAGTTCGAAGATAGCGTAGTTTTATCGAGATGTGGTGGAACAAGCACTTCCAATGGACATCACCACACTTTGATGAACAACTGTGCATTTTTATCGATCACTCAGCCCGAAGAATTCACACTGAGAACGCAATATCATCCCAAGAGCACCAAACCACCACCCCTTCTCTCTCCGGTAGCTCTCCTTTGAAAGCCTCATCACCTCCGGCACTACTCCTTCTCATGCGATCGCTCATGCCTAGCAAGATGAGCAGGCTGCTGGAACCCTCTTCCACACTCCGGGCAAGCCAAAGGCTTGTACTCAGGCACATGCGTCATGGCATGCGAGACAACGAATCTGCGGGTGCTGTTGGAGTAAGAACGAGTTCCCCACTTGCAGTTGTGATTGAGGAACTTGACTCCTTGGCGGGCGTGACCGATGTGATCGGTATTGATGTGCAGCTGGGTGTGAGTTAGAGCTGGTCAAGGGTCGAGAGAGAGATCAGGTAGGAGCAGGGAGGACTTATCCAGAGGAGGGTAGCGGTGTTGTCGCCAGAAAAGGTTCTGCTGCAGCTTTCCCAGCGGCATGGAAGACTTCCAGGAGTAGGAGTGAGAGGTTGTGACAGGCCCCCGGTGGGCTTGGGAGAGGCAGGACGAGTTGACTGGGGGTCAGAAGAAGCAGTCTCATCAGGCTCGGAGGTTGGTGCAGTAGGCGTAGTGGTACAAGCGGCCAGAGTCTCCAGACATGCGGGCGAAGGAACCGGAGCCCGGTATACAGGCAAGGTGTTGATGTCAAAGCCGGCGGGCAGAGGTCCATTCAGAGGACGGAAGCGGGCGATGGCAGTGGCAAGGAAGGCTTGCTCATCCATTTCTGATGGCAGGCGGGGGCTGGCTCTGCCATTCGTAGCAGTATAGTGCTACGAACGGGTCAATGGCTTGCAAGTCCAGACGTAAGAGGCTGTGACATACCTCTGGGTAGAGCTCGGCAACTGCATTGCTCTGCATCTCATGAGGCTCGTAAGCGAAGTCCTCCTCTCCATTCTCCGCCTCATCCTGGTCGCCCTCCTTGCTGTTTCTCTCTTGGTTGTCCTCAATGTTGTTTTTGCTGGGCTCGATCGTCTCAGGAGTGGGCTCGTCGTGGAGATCGCGAAGCAGGCGCTTTGTGGCAGCGGAAAGCTCTGCTGGCGAGGCACTTCTCTTCTTGAGGCGGGTTGGGAGCATGTTGTCTTTTGTCAGTATGGTGATGCGCAATAAGTGATGGCCAGCGACAGCTTGAGCTTGTCGATGTGCAAGCTTTGACCATGCTACGCTAGTGGTGAGAGAAAGGGCGCATCGGACGCTCGCGTCTACACTCTCAGAACAAAACGCATCGATTCTTTTGCACAACCTCTGTCTTTTTCACCTGCACAGCATGACCAATCTTCAACCACCAGGCGTCCTCAACCCCTCGGCTTTTGTCAGGCAAGGCGCCATTCTCATCCATCATGCGTATCGGCCTGCCCTTCGTCTCTCTTACCAAAGTGCTTTTCATCTTTGGATCACTCTACTTGTGCGCTGCTGTACTCGTCTTTTCCGACGCGAGTTCTGTCTGACCTCAAGTTTGGTTTCGAAAGCCCGCTACAAGGCTGGCACCAAGATTGAGGACAAGTTAGAGCCTACTGCTGAGCTCAAGCCTGATGTCAAGGCTCGTCTGATGTGAAGGTCGGTTCCTCGGATTCCAACCTTTTCTGGGACGATCTCTTTTCCGATGTCGAGTTTGAGTCTGACTTCTATCTTTCCCAGATGGCGCACCGAGCTCAATGAGGCCATGCTGAGCGCTAATATCCTTGATTTCGACAACGATTTCTTTTCGTACAGCATCGATGAAGAATTTCTCGACGATGTCAAGTTCTGCTTCCACATGAGAGACATTCGCATTGATGATAGACTCCTCAGAAGATTTTCTACTTCACAAAGAGCGAGAAGAAGACAGTTCTGATACTTGGCTCAGACGCCGAGTCTGCAGCAGGTGCCATCTTCGACCAAAACACTAATGTCATATTCCCCAGGTGCTCTACTCAAGCGTACCCACTATGAGTGCGAGGTTCAGATGGCTCAAGCAACGGGTCTTGTCTGTCTCCCCAAGCAGGAGGATCTGTACACATCTACCGCTTCATTGCTCTCGACACCATCGACGTCGACATCCTCGAGCATCGTGAGCATCTCCACGTACTGGCAAGCCTGTAGACGACTGATTGGGAAGAGTTCCAACATCTGTATTCCATCTGGTTGAGCATCAGGGTCAGAGTCAACCTCTCCTATAGACCCAGCTTCCACTTCAACTCTGGTGACGCGGCTGAGAACGAAGATACTCGCAACGGCGATGGTGGAGGCACACCAACCGCTGAGATCTCGATGAATTCGATAAGGATAACCCCGAGGCCTAACCCAGGTAGGTTCGTCACTGCGCCACCGGTTGTCCCAGTCTCACCGTCGAGGCATCTGACACTCGAGGCTGCAGTACAATCAGGTCAGAGAGATCATTACAGGTCAGCATTTTCCACTCTACCATACTGACCAAGCATCAAGAGCTAACATCCTCTGAGGCAATGCGCAATGTGCGCTGAAAGATTCGATGGTCCACTGAATTCTGCAATTCACATTACTTATCGCTACTTTTCTCTTCCTTGGAAGAATCCCGCTTCCTCCGCTATTCGCGAGAGAGGAAACGAGCAGAGACCGTCAAACCCGGAACGCAGAAGAGCTTCTGCTACCGCCCTGGGCCGCATGGCTGGCGAGGATGCCACTCTTTCATCGACTCGTGTGGCACAAACCCTTCGAGGCAATGTTCCCTCCAGGCAACGATCCCAGCTGCAATCGGCGCAGCAAGGCCACAAGACATAGAAGGTGCTTGATCTCGTACTACCGATCCACGGTTCTTCGTCGACTGAAGCCATCAGGCTACTGCTCCATCACTCTGCCCGGCAAGGCCCGTCACTTGGTCGTTGCTCATTGCATGACCTGCCGTTTGAGCGGCCACCAGCAGTATCGGACCAAGTTGGTGGTCGACGGAAGGGGTAGGTGCACAAACGCCATCGAAGAAGCATTGACTTTCCTCGAACACTCGCTGCACAGACGCGGGCAAAAGAGGCCGGAGACGCAGATGCTGAAGGAATCATGACGAAAGCACTGAGGCTCGGTTGATAAATTCCACTGCGAGTTGCCTTGTGCTTGGTCTGTTGATGCAGACTTCACTATCTTTCTGGTCCCAACAGCTATTTTCTTGACCCAATCCATCCGAAGACAACACCATCTGTTGATGCTACACTATGAAGATGGAATACATCATTCGCGCATCCCGTCCGAAGACTGGAGACGTTATTATCACACTGGGAAGGTCTCACATTACACCAACTGCGCGAGATGGCCACCCAAGCGAGACGATCACTATCAAGCAGGTCCTCGATTCAAGCAATGGAAGGGGTGGCCAGCTTGGCAGCGATTGACAATTGCTTACAACCTCTTCGTAGCCGATGATCTCGCGGGCACCAAGAGTTGCTATCTGCCACCGGCTTGTCATAGAGGCCAGATCTTTTGCATCGAAAGGTCTTCGCAGGCACCGACGAAGTATGATCTCGGCCACAGTATCTACAAAGTGCAGCAGCGAGCAGTAATTCAGATGCTGATAAGCGCAAGCTCGTCATCTTGTAGATATCTTCCGGTGAACTTTTTGGTCCCCTGTCAAAGCCAATCTTTCGCTTCCAGGTCTTCTGGTCTTTCGCCTTTCTGTCTTGAACGCCACCACCTGCAAGCCACGACAGTCCAAACACTCTCAAGACTTTTGCTTCTACCTTCACGTCATGACAACCCAAACACTCTCAAGACCCCCTCTGCTGTCACCTCGACGGACACATTCAAGTTCACCGCAAAGTTTCTGTGAGTTTGGTGAGCCGACAGCGGTTTCTCGTCTCAACGCTCAGCGAGACTTTCGTATTCGTTCAACATTGCTGGCTAGGAGATCGAGACACGGATGCGAGTTTCGCTTTCAAGTTGCACTTTCGCCTAGTGTACCAAAAATTGGAAAGACATTCTGGCTTAAGGCCCAGCGAGAGCAACATTTTGGTTTTTGCTGGAGTCTGTAGGTATTCGATCGTTGGTCGACACTATCCTAATATGCTGTCGTGGCGGCTCAGCTTGTCGTCGTTCGTGGAGACGCAGGCAGTTGCAGAGGTGGCCGCTCTCCAGAAGAGAAGAGGCAGCAGAAGAAAGAGTACTTATATTCTTGAGGCAGCAAATAAGACAGGTTACGAGAGTTCCGTATAAGAACAAGACTTGGGCTGGTAACGAGGACAACTTATTGGAGATAGTCAAAGTAAAGGATGGAGAGCCATGAGTAAACTCGAGCATCGCGAAAATCTTTTTTTTGTTTCTCCGATACTGTGTCTTCTGGGATGGAGTCTCTACTTCTTTCGCGATTGCTCTGCTTGGTCCTCTTCGTGCCGTCGTCAATGGTGGCTATTGTCATTGGCTCTTTAAGTGCTTTGGAATTTCGCATCCTCCAGCGGCTCTCCGACTATGTCTCAAGCTTGCATAGCTGTCCCGAAACAACATCTGTCTTTTCGTCTTTGCGAGCTGACATCAGTGCTTGATTGGAGGGACATCTCATCTAATCATCAAGCGTAAGATCAATAGTCTCAGGCGCCTTTCTCTCAAAATGCTTGAGTCGGGCGGCAGCAATGGCTTGTCTCGTATCCAGCACCGGCGATACTGTTGCATGAGACACTGCTACAGAACTCTTTTGTGCTGGTGGGACTGGCGCGGCAAGGGCTGGGGCGGGAAGGGATGGCGCAAGAGGCGCTGGTACAGGTAATGTTTGTTCGTCGTCGCTTTCCAGGTCCACGACTACGTGACCACGTCTTGAAGATGGCTGCTGTAGTGCTCCTGCCTCCGTAGCAGCGATTGTTGGCGGTTGAGATACTGGAAGTGTAGGTGCAAAAGTTGATGCTGGTGCTCGTGTATGTTCAGGCGAAGGTGTCTCTTCGTCAAAGATCTGAGCTCGCATTTGTGCTCCTGACGATGCCCACCTTCCCGCTTCTGGGTCGAGCTGGCTGCTTGGGGGTACTTGATCGTGACAACTTGGTACAGACACTTGATTCGTAGCATTTCGCGCCTTTGGTGTCGCATCGGCGGGCACACCAAATAATCCACGACTCGACTCAGATGTCAAGTCCACAGACTGATAGGAAATGCTGCGAGAAAGCACTTCCTGACTGCTTTGCGAAGCAAAATCTGATAACATGGATGGGTTTCGCACCAGTGCTCGAGGTAGTTGGAAGCCTTTCTTGACTGGAGGAGTCGGTGCTTCGGACTCGGTTTGCTCGTTTTGCTCGGCTGAAAGAATGGTTTTACCGTGTCTTTTTGTTGGTTTGGGTTTTGCTGCGGGCTTGCTGGCTGCTTTTGGTGTGTTGGAGGACGAGGCAGTATCTGCTTTACCGGCGGGCGCTTTCTTTTGTTTTATCGCTGCTGGTTTGGCAGCACTATCGCTTGGCTCTGTTGGTGTCTGCTTCTCAGATTCTGGTTGCGTCTCGGTAGTCTTGCGTTTTCTTGGTTTTGGTCGACTCGCAAGCTGCTTGAGTCTTTGCATCTCAACATCTCCAAGTGCAGTCACCAGGATGTACTCGAGAAACTCTGCTTCGACAGGTGCAGTAGGGTCAAACCCTTCGGCCCAGGCCTCGTTAGCTGGTTTTGCCCACAGATTGAGCTCGGTACATTTCTTTGTGTTGAAAGTAATCTGGCGCTCCAGGCATTCGGCGTTGTGGTCTCCCCCACGCTTTTGTAGCAACTCGAGCCCAAAGACCAAGTTCTTATCTACAGTCTCTGGCGTCGTTTGGACAAGCTCTTTGACCAGCAAGAGAGGCACAATGTGCTTGAGATATGTTTTGGTGTCGAAGTTGAACATTGCCAGTAGAAAAGGACGCAACTTTGCTTCGTCGATCGGCACATACCAGCCATTCTTCAGGCCTCGCAAGTCGTGCGCTTGTTCAGGAGTCGACACCTTGGGCTCGCGGTAATTCTTGACATGCAAGTCTCGAGGATAGCCAGGAGGTACATAGACACTGGGGTTACCTGGCATCTGAAAGAACTCTCGTAACGATTCGGTAAAGCAATGCAGTTGACGCAAGGGAGTCTCGCATAGTATCTTTCCCAGCCTGCCATTGTCGAATTGTGCAGCTTTCAGGGCTGCCATCGGTCCACAACCAGGCAAACCTTTGGTATCGTAGTCTCCGCCGCTGAGAAGAGCGAACAGGATCAGGCCTTGTCGATTGATGCGATGTTTCTGCTCAATGACATCTGCACGGTAGATCCTGACCAGCGTATCGCTTTTCTTCGCGGTGTTACCACGACCTTCGCGATGCTTTTTGATCAGTACTTTGGCCCCGAACATGAGCGCATCTCCATCGTCAGTCCACACGGCATCTACAATGCCCAACTCATTCAACCTTGCACACTCGGCTTCCGCCTCTGCCGGCGCCCGATGATGCGGAATCTTCAGCATGTTCAATGTCTTTCTGAGCAAATCAATCTTCTTCCAATCGATTTTGCCAGCCACATCACCTCGTTTCCAAGGCCGAGAGGGGCCATCAAAGATGAAAATTGGTTGGATGTTCATCCGCATGAGTTTGAGCACTCGCCATAAGATTGCCTTCTCGATAGGATTGGCTTCAGGGACTTTCTGGCGAATGGCGGCAACTTGTGCATCGCTGAGGTTGTGAAAGCGCCATCCGGCTTCATCAATGGCGACGCGTAACGGTCGCTTGTGTTGTCGAAAGTGGTCGGTGGACAATTGGGCGAGTGACTTTACTTCGCCTTCGCCGAGGATGTCCCAAAGGCTTGTAACTCCATCAGTAATGATCGAAAATTTGGGGAGAAGTAAATTGCATACCCAGGAATACCCATATCGGGTGGCGCATTGAGTCAATGTCGGTGTTGGAAATACAGGAGGTGAGGTTGGTGAGCAGACGCGACGCGCCCGAGAGTGGGAGCGCTGTCGGGCCGAGCAAGAAAGTCTCTCGAGACTTCATCTCGTGCGACCAGTGACGGTGAAAAGCCTCCACATTCTCGAGCAAAACAAGTTCAGCTGAACACAGCTTTCCCCTGTGCAGTCAAGTTGGACATGCTTGGTCAACACGTATTGGTATAGACAAGCAGCCTACCGCTCCGACATTCGAGATCTGGCCGCATCCGGCAAAGTCGGCTTTGTTGCCAGTAAAACCCTGCTCTCGGAAAGTCAGTCCAAATATCTGCTCATTGCTCTGCATCTCTATGGCTATCGGGATGGTATACTATATTTTGTTCATGTAAGATGTGAAGAGAAGCAAAGTCTTCCTCCGTACGCTTGCGATAGGTTGCTTACAGCTCTTGCAGGATGTTGTGTGAGTTCAAAGTCGACCAGGAGTTGCTAATGACCTTTCGACTACGACATCCAGACCATCGTCCAGGCACTTCGCACCCTCACGGGCATCTTCAACAGTTGCGAACACGTCATGCATGTGCGAAGATGCTTGTAAAGCCAAAGTATACATCATCGGAACACGCTATCAGGCGAGAGAAAGATGAAGAAAACTTCTTCTCCACTTTGTTACTACAAAAAAGCACAATCCACAAGAGACATACTTGTCTTCGAAGACAACCGGCACTAGGTCATTTTGGAATGAAGCTCAAGCAGGGGACGGAAACTTCTGTTTGGACACGCGTGCTGCTGAAGCGAACTCACTGTCAAGAAGCATGACGACGGGTAGAGTAGCGAAGTGGACGACGTCTATGGCTCTTCGATTGCCACCCACCATCTCACGGGAACATGTAGAAGCTGCTAACGCAATTCGAAAACAAGGTATTGGTTTTGTGACTGTTTCATTCTCAGGATTCGACTGTGTGTGCTCAACCCGAATTTTGTTCTCTCATCCTTGTTCGACTCGCCCTTGAAGAGGATTTGCCTCTGATGCCATGTTCGAATACCAACGCCGATTGAGAAGCTCGCTGAGATGTTGATGCTGCTCGGTCCACCTCCTTGATGATCACTTGGGGTTCTGAAGAGACCGGCGTAATGCGCCTATCCCACTGGGTGCAGTCTTGGTGTTCAGTTGTAGGGAGCAACTCAGGAATGTCAGTAAGCGTTGATGATCGAGGGGTAATCATATCCTACCTCTGTTGGCTCGGTTTTCGGCGTTCCAGGCCTGGATTCTGGCGGCGTTGCGACGGCGGTTGTCGGCGCCTCGCTGCTCAGCACGACGACTGTTCTCGTTGTGCTGCTCGACGGCACGGTGGAGCTCGTCAGGCTCGAGACCGCGAGGCTCAGGGACAGCAACAGGGACATCGACCTGTTGATGGATACGGCGGGCTGGATCGTTGTCAGTCTCGAGGCCGAGCTCCGTTTTCATTCCACATACTGGTCAGAAGGCAGTAAATCTGGTAGGCCAGAACGCAGAGCAGCAGGGCAAAGGACATCTTGTCAAGCCAGACAATGTCATGGTGACGGGCGAAGGTGCAGGTAGCAAAGGCAAGCATGCCGATGCAGACAGCGAGGGTGATGTGGTTGAGATAGAGGCGGATGTCGAATGCATCGCGCATCTGGATGATGATGGTGGAGTCCATGGCGTCGAGTGTGGTTGACTTGTTCTAGGTGTAAAGTCGCGGAGCTTGTAGATTGAAGATGAACACGTACACGGCGTCGTGGATAGATTTTACGTGTTGTTTGGAGTCAAATCGAGCAAACATCGAGGACGATGCCAAGACTTTGCACGAGTGTCGATATGGGAACACGAACACGTCCTTCTCACACAACCTTCTTTTTCTCGCAATCGCAGAGCATCGGCAATCATGACTACTTTCAACATGGTCTATCGCGAAAAGCAAGACCAATCTGATGTTGACGATTACACTGCTGAAGAACTGGCTCGCCACGAGCATTTCAAGAGGGTCCTCATGACCACCAAAAGCATCGTGAGTAACAACAACGTTTCATCAGCATTGACCTTCGTCTGACAAGCGCACAAGAGCTTCTTCTCTTTGCCTCTGGACATTCGCATCAAGATCTACCACCAAGTCCTTGAAACAGACGACCCCATTGCTATCAAGACAAACGACAAGAACTTCTACGAACCTCGGGCCAAAGCAAAGCTTAACCTGGGCCTCATGCAGGCATCAAAGCAGGCCCACAGAGAGTTCAATCAGGTCCTCTTTGCTAGGGTATTCGAATTCGGGAACCTTGACAAACTGCTGTCATTGCTTGTCCGATCAGGAGCAGCAAGACGCTGGCTCTCACACGTTGACCTTCAGCTGGAAGCGGGACCATATGACCTGGGCCTCTACGCCCTCCAAGCCCTGTCTGAGGTACCTCTCCAGACGCTGACCTTGCGCATCCCCGCCACCGAAGGTCCAGAGGAAGACTGGGTTCAGTCGTTGGGCATGAATGTTCTCATGAACATCCGTGGGCTCAACAAGGTCACTATAAAGCCTATGAAGCTCTCCAGCGCCTTCTACACCAGCGAAGAGTCTCTCAGAGAGACTGATACTCTTGGAAGAAAGATTGTAGCATCTCTTCAACGCCCTGCCATCAGTGAGCGCAGAGACCCTGGCTGTCTTCCAAGCCTGCCCGACTACCTTGCTCAAGGGGTTTCTGGCTGTCTTCCACCACCCATTCTACCTTGGTTCAGGAGTTCAATCACCGACTTTCGTGGTCTGGCCGAGGTACATGCTCCTGACATCGCGGTCCCCGATCCTATCTGTCGACGTCATAGATCTCTTCTTTGGTGTTCCTGCATTGGTATGTCCGGCTCGTGCTGCTTGCTCTTGCCTCCAGCTAACATGTTTCCAGAACGTGAGAAGAATGTTGCCAAGGAGTCGGCACTTACCCAGCTTCACTGGAGCCAGCGATGTAAGAGTTCTGTTCCCCTCAAACGCTAATGCAACTAACACAACTCACAGCCTGAAGCACCCCGTCATCAAGGCTCACCGGTACCCAATCTGGTGTCATATCTCCATTGAGCCTCAGCCAACAAAAGCTCCAGCTGCAGTGACTGTGACAGGACCGACAGCTCTGATCACCTTTACTATGCACCACATCTCCAGCTGCAGTCGCACTCACGTCTCTCAAATCCACCAAGACTTTAGCAGCAACCTACGTCTATAAGCACGACCCCATCTTGTGTGGAAATCGGCTTCCAGCCCATCGCCGGCGGTTCTCCAAAGCTCTTTTTGTCTCCATTTCCGTTCAATAACTTTCGTTTTCCAGGCCGCTGGATCAGTTGTCCGTTCCTTCTTTGTTTCCAGCTTCAGCTGGGTTGTTGATGTTGCGTTATGATACCCCTCGTTGTTCTCTGGAGCATTTCAAGAATGGCTTCGGGGCACTGTAGCTTCTTTTTGGCAGGGCGCATTTTGTTTTCTTCGATGCTTTTGGTTTAAATTCATCATTCTTGCGCTTCCTTTCTGTACCTAGCACTAATTGACTCCCTTCTCGCTGTTCTCTTGAGTCCCCTGTATCTCTGCTCCTATTGACACGTCTCATCTGTCTGTGACGAACAACCCCACACCGAGTACCCCCTGCTGAGGCCCAAACATCTGAGAATCTGCTTGCTATCCCCCATCTTTTGGAAAGGTTTTGTGTCTTACTTACTGAGGCTGTTTGTTCATCCTGTGCATATGAAGACTATCAAGGTCTCGCACCTCGCTGTGAGTCTTCACGTTTGTAGTTCCTGTCATTCTTTAGCTCGATCTTTACACTCATGCCATGCTTGTCCGATATGCAGGGGGAAAAAGTCTGAATGGAGATGGACTCGTCGACTTCGAGAGCTAGTAAGACTTAGAGCCTCACTTGATGTTGGAACAAACTTGACATCTCTTCAACAAATTCGTGGCTGTAGCTCAGTGGTGAGAGCAGATCCCCGCTAGATTAGATCTAGAAGGGACTAAAGTCGAGACCCGTGTTCAAATCCCGGCAGCCACATGTCCTTTTTGCTGGCTTGCTATCTTCGAGACTGGATTGTTTTGTTTTTGGATCATCTCGTGCGTACCTATAAAGAGCTGTTCTAATGGAAATACTGATGGAAACAGCATCACAATGGCACGTCTCATGCTTGTCATCCTCCGTCGCCTCGCCCGCACCATCATGTACTACCTAAGCCCCTATCTGGTCACCGCAGGTTACATCAACCACGTAAGCCATGCCTTCCCACCACACGCTCGTATAATCTTACATTCTCTGACATGATACAGCTCAACCAACACGAAGACCTCGAGCGCGGCCCCCTGCTCTCTCGTGCTGTCAGCTTGCACGATAGCAGTACCTGGTCTTGTGGCGTTTGTGGCGAGTACCACGATGTTGAGACTCTGTGTGTCTTGTATGAGGAGGCTTGATGGACGAAGGGAGCAAGAAAGAGGTGCTACGAGGAGGCAGAAGGATGTGCTGGGATAGCATGGGGCCAATGAGATCATCGCTTTTTCTCGATAAAGACATGGTTTGACAGTTTCTCTGGATGTGTACTATGAGGTGGCTGTTTCGTGCATTGTTACAGGTGGCATTACTACTCCTATACGCGTGGGAGATGCACACTTCCCAAGAAGTCTCCTGTTCTGCTTCCTCGGGCTTTCTTTTTCGGCTTGCTTCTTCTCATTGATCGTCGTCAATCATACCATTCTCTGCATTACTTCCTTCCAACCATTGCCCGATGCCTACTTCCCCTTGCCTATCACTCTCTGGCCCCGCCGACTCGCTTCTGATCTGTCTGTTCATCTCCACTCATACACCTCATTCAGCTTGTCTCTGACATCCAGCTTCAACAATTAAAGCGACGCTCATCTCTTGCGAAGCGAGCCGTACTTTATCTTCTTGGGCACCTCAAGGTGTGTGTTGACTAGACGAATAGTCGGGGTACCGATGAAGACAACAATGGGGTACTGAATTGACTTGGGAGTCGAGGGCGAAGGCTGCTGAACAACGATAGTGGGAGGAATGACACGGGTCTTGGTCTTGGAAGCCTCGGCCTCGTTGTTGCCTAGGTCGGGGAGCTTGTCTTCAATCTTTCCATCAATCTCGAGATCATCTTGCTTGTCGTTCTGCTTGGTACCCTTGTCGACGTTGTTGGTACTAGGCTCATTGATGTCGAAGAGAGCAAGAGAAACAGGTAGCTGGCGGCCAGATCGAGCCACAGTCTTCATGACAAACTCATCGATGGCGTTTTGCTCTCTGCCTGCTTCCTGCATAGCAGTCGCGATTTTCTGGATGCGAAGCGGGAGAAATTCGACGTGCTCAAGCTTTTCGAGATGGGGAGGAGGAATAGGGGCAGCTGCGGTTTCGGTGGGAATGGGTGGCAGTGGGCGAGGAATGCTAGTGGTGGAGGAGATGATGCCAGTACCTAGGTATGGGCCAGGAACAGGGATGGCAAGAGTGGGAGCAGTGGGAATGGCATCGAGGCATCGTTCTCTGGGTAGGCAGAAGTTACGTGAGCCTCCATTAGGGCAGTTCTTGTCGTTGAGAGTGGCAGGGTAGGTCGGAACGGCGTGCTCAGAATCGGGCGAGCGTGAGCGGCTCAGGGCGATAGCAGCCTCTTGCTGTTCGATGTCGGGGTGCTTGCTTTTGGATGCTTGGAAGGTTGCGAGAACTGTCTCCCGTCAGGACGCGTCCATTAGATGTTTGGGAAAGGGATATGTGTTTACCCAAGGCACCTTCCACGCATGAAAGGAGAACGAGGACGACGAGAAGAGGAATAAGCAGCTTCGTATCACAGAAGCGAACGAGAGCCCAGCAAATAGTACTCAAGAGGATAGCGATCAGCAAGGTAGATAAGCACAGAAGTTGTGTCTTGGTGTTGGCGATGGGCATGACTGGACTGCCGCGGTTGCAAAAGCGGGCGAACGTGCCACCGAGCGACATCTTGAATGAGAGTAATGGTGCGAGCGTTACCTGGAGATTTTGGTTGGTCTCGCGGGATGGTTGCGTGTTGTTGTGGTGGAGAGAGGGTTGTAAAAGTCGTGGCTTCGAAAGAGTACAAAAACATCAAAACACGACTCGGCCTCGATCGACACTGTCCAACTCGGCAATCATGTCAAGTAATTTCTGCATGTGGAACAAGACGTATTTGAGAATTTTAAAAGACATGAAATCAGATTCAATGAGGCTTTCGATCTTTATGATACAGTAGTGGCCTGGCTCTGCCTATGATACTCGAGACCTCCGACGAGAAAGCCATCTTTTTTCTCTTCCCGCACCAATCTCAACAGTCTAGCTTGAACTATTGCTTGCGATGTGCTCAGAGACTTCTTGATCCAAGCTACTCGTCTTGCTCATGCCCAATTCAGTGTTCATGATGCTTCAACCAATATTCTTCCCCGGGACGAATGCCTCTGACCGGATCCCTCGGGCTGTCATGATTCTTCATCACCTTGTCGAACCTCAGAATACACGTAGAAAGGTCGCTCAGATGCGCGAAGCAACTGCAAAGCTTGTCAGTTGGGTACACAGTCATGCCAGGAGAAGGTCAAGCTTACCAGAAGACTCAGGGACGAGACGGATGGTTGCACCAACCTCTTGACCGGCACCACGGGCGTCAACAGTACCAGCCTGATTGTCAATGAAGGGGTCGCTCATAGGCGAGATGAGAGTGAGAAAGGGTGAGCCGCGTCTGGGTGGGCTGAGTGCTGGCTCAGGAGGAAGAGGACGGTCGCGGAGCAGGCGGCGGTAAACTTCTGTTTGAGCAGGGTCTTCTTCGATGGTTGACAGAGGCGAGGTACCAATGTGGTAGAGCTCAATCTCCTCGTCATTGAGAGGGACGATGTAAGAGGAGCTGGGGGCATGGCGAGGCTCGTAGCGGAGATGGCCCATGGCTGTTACACGCGGGCGTGTCAGTCAAATTGGGATACATGGTAGAAAGGCATGATTTGCTTACAGATCGAGGCGACGAAACCGAAGGCAAGGAGGAAAGCAATGAGGAGAGAGCCCCAAAGAGCAAAGGGCTTGCCGCTCTGAGCTGTGTAGATGGTCAAGCTCAGAAGGGCGAGGTTGATGACGGCGCCGAAAACAAAGCAACCGTGCTTGAACACTGGGAGGCACATGGTGGTAGATTGCTGTAGTACGGGAGTAATCTTGACGATTACGGTGAGTCGCGTGGGATGCGTAGGAGTTGTGGTTTGTGTTTGGGAAAAGTCGTGCTCGAACACGTGAAATGGTAAACACGAAGGGTCTACCTGGAGCTGGTTTACAGTTCAAAGCTTTGACGTCGAGCAAACGTATCACCCGGACTCAATTCTTACGTGGAGAAGCAAGTCCGAGGAACTGATGCATTTAGAATGTGCAGATGAAGCAACCAGGTAGTGTTACTCTTCAGAGGATAAAAACGAAATCCTCTCCCTGATGTTTTGATCCAGCCATCTACCTTGTGTAGCTTTCCAATGTAACCCCCTTCAATCTATCGATCATGCCTCTCTGAATCCACTTGCTCCGACGACAGTCTTCTAGGCGTTGTCAGCATGTGTCTTTGAATATCACGATGACCGTGAGTGGCCTTACCAAGCGTGTCCTGGGTGTAGGCCAGATTCTGTTGAGCCCGGCTTTGACAAGAGCGAAAGCTCACTTCTGAGCTGTTTTGAAGAATCAGCGTAGCTCAATTAGCAAGCATGTACCACAACTTACGCTTCTGCTGGGTAACATGGTCGGCGGGAGTCTCGTTGACGACACGGATGGTGTCACGGTCCGAGGCGGCTTGAGCGACCTGGTAAAACAAGTAGGCAGTGCCTCTGGCAGCGCAGCGAGGAGAGTTGATGCGGCGGATGGTGTTAAGCTCGATAGGGCGAGCATTGAACTCACCGCTCGACGATGATGAGAAGGAGTAGGCGGAGGCGGAGGATTTCTTGCCGAAACACATGGTGCTGATGTCGTTGTTTTGGAGAGAGGATTGGTAGAAACTGCAGTTGTTTTTGGTGTTGGACGCGGACTTGGGATTGCGTTTTTAGCGGTGCGTTGGAAGGAAGGAGAAAGACGGGAGTGACGCCGAACTGGGTTGTACATGGTTGAAAGTCGCAATATCACGTCAGCCGACGTCAAACAGAGGACTTCACAACGGTTCATCACTGCTTCACGGTTCATTGAGAGTAATATCATGGCTTTGCATCAGGTCTTGATTCAATGCTACTTCTACACTTCCACACCGATGTCGTGTCAAGGTGCAGATCGTGAAGGCCGACCATGTCTTGATATCCCTTCTTCCCTCTCGAACCTACGCATCCTTACGGCATCTCATTGTACCTTTCTGCGCACTGTATGCAAGCTCAGTCGTCGATAGGGAAACGTTCCTGAGCAGGAGAGGTGCAAGGAAGCCTGGCGCGTTCTTTTGCATCGCGCTTCTCCGAAGAGGTGCGCACAGGGGTGGCCGGTGAGACGGCGAGTGCCTCGTACGAGGACTTGTTGTTGTTGTTACTGCTGCTAGGTATCAACTGTCAGAAAACTGCACGGCAAGCAGACGGGTGCTACTCACGTATTGTTGGGCTGGAAGGCACCAGCAACCTTCTTGACGAGGCTCTTGCCCATGTTCTTGAGCTTCTTGACGAAGCTGTATGCCATTGTTGGCGGTGGTGTGACAGGAAGGGTAGTGGAGATAACGCTAGTGGTATGGGGCGCATGTGGTGGCGGCAAGATAATTCAGACTTAGTGATGGCTATTTCCAGGAGGATAAGCTCGACAATTGTTGATACCAGTCTCACTCCGTCCAGCCTATTCCCACTTTCACCATGCCACAATTCACTGACTCCATTCTGCCGACATGTCCGACATTTTTTCCATAGCCTGCCTCGACGATACCTCCCTCATCTAGTTCAGCTCCTGGTCTCGTCGTGCGGTCTCTCTGTACCACTCGCAGCGTGCTAGACTACCATAGAAAGGCCACACTGGTTCCGTATAGCCACCCCTGTCCAAGGAGATCACCTGCAGCATCTCGCAGCTCTTCGTTCTCATCTTTCTGAACCCCTTCTGGTAAGGAGGCCTTCATACAAAATGGTATCACAGGCTAACGTCGCTCCGATAGTTACTATGCCTCTTCAACGTCGCGACTACTCAGGTCCCCTTGACCTTGCTGTACCTCCATCAAACCAGCACGCTCTCGACAATTCCATCAAAGACCTTGAGGCCATAGCCAAGTGCAGTTTTCCACGAACATATATGGACCAAATCGACCTTCTCAAGTGGGTCGAGGCGGAGTGGTCAGGTCGAGACACACGTCTCCAGGAGGTCAATGAGGGTCTTACCAAGGACTTGGACCACCTGTTTGTCACATCCGAACAGATCATCACTCCTGCCGCCGTGTTGAAGTGGCTGGCAGCATTCGAGAACTGGATGCAGCACTCGTTCTTACATGCAGTCTTCGACCCGCCTGCACAAGTCACGACCATCGGTCAGATTGAAGGCGACCGTCAAATCCTCATCAGGTTATTCGGCGACCTCTGGAATCGAGCATTCGAGACCATGCGCAAGTTTCTTGTCGACGTCCATTACACCAAGGAAATTGACTTGTCAGATGACTCCTTGGGACCTCACCAAAACTACGAGCTCTACGTCTCATCGAACAAGCTTTATTTTACTGCTCTTGGTCCATCATACTGCAGTGCCACCACTCGACCCCATGGCTACGAACTCGCGTGGTGGGACCATCGATCAATTCTGCTGCATGGAGGCCCAGACCAACGTCAAGGAGCCGCATGGCTCCTCCAGAATCGCGAAGAGATGGAGGAATTGGCTGCAAAATACCCAGATGCTGCAGCACTTTTTGACCGCCCTTTCATGCCACCTGCCATTCAGTTTCGCTGAGTGAGCCTCAGCACCCAGACCCAAATCGGACTTCAGATAGCCAGACAGATCCTTCATTCTCTTCCTCGTCAAGTCGCGGGACGTTTTCTATCCTCGTGGTCAGATAGTCCCTGGAAGCTGCTATCGAAACGCAGAATGGTTGCCCTTGTATCGATACAGTCCAGTGGGGACCCTACATACTCAAACGTAGTCAAGATTGGGAAGATGTCTCGGCGGGCCTCTTCTTTCGAAAGGACTGCTTTACGTATCTTTATAGATACATCTCCATCATGGTGTCGGCCGTGGAGTATATGAGGCAGGGCTTCCAGAGTAACTATCTCATCCTCAATTGACTGCTAAAACGACTGGTAAACAGGGAGAAAAATTTCCAAGAGAGAGAGATATATTCCACAGAGAGTTTTTGCAAGAGATACACTCAGTGGTCTTCGACCAAGGCAGTGTAGATTCTATGCACCTTGAAGGTTATAGATCAGTTGAGATGTCGATTTGGAAGCTTGGACTTCATACTCAAAGCTCAACTCCCACACACTGGTCTCTTCTTGATATAGTCATCAAAATGCAAAGATGTATAATACATAATGACATTTTCCAGTGAGACCTAGGGATGACGAGGTGCTTCTGTGCAGCGTGCTCGTTACAGACATCCCATCATACATCTGGATATGGATAGCTGGGGATTTTGACTTGGGAGCTCAGATATGGGACACTGAAGCGCTGCTCCCAGTGCTCAAGTCGTAACATGACACAGCTATAAAAAGCCACAAAGGAGTCACGGTCAGCGATATAGACCATTGATACAAAAACTTGGGAGAGGAGAAAAGATGTTTCTTTGGTATCTACACTGTACAGAAATGACTTCATGCATCAAAGCATGGTCCTCAGAAGAAGGTATCCCCCAAGAGATGGAATAAAGAAAGACAAGAAGAACAAAAGCAAAACCAGCGGACAAATGAACGAGAGGAACATTAAAATACCACCGAAAGACAATCAAAAACTTCAGGAAGGACCGGAGACAGCAGTAACCCTGGTGCTTGACAAACTGATCCAGGGACTTTGTGAACAGGGGCTGAGCTTGGAAAATCGATGTCAATGAGCATTCTGTCAACAAGTGTGCATAGACACACCTACGCTCAAGCCAAATCAGCTTGCTTGGAGGACTTGTTGTCATTTTTGACTACATCTTGCTTGGGAACGTCGGGGAACTCCACGGCAAAGATCTCCTGGTCGACGATCCAGGACTTCATATTCTGCTGACTCACTTGGAGAGACAGGCCAGCTTCCTTGCGACGCGCCTGATGATGGCGAATGTCTTTCAGAATGGCAAGCAACGATGCAGCGTTAGAAAAGAGCAGGGCACCATAGCGGCGGGAAAAATCGAAATCGAGCTGATTGTAATCGATTTGCACCTCAAGTGCGGCGCTGGTGTATCTAGCAAGTGTCCAGAGGCAGAGAAGGACGGAAAGAGGACTCGGCTGGAGGTAAGAGTCCGTCGGGTCTAAGCCAAAGGTGATGTGACGGACAAGCTGAGTGGGGAACAGCTTGGGTATCTTGCTACGGGGACGACGTTCATGTGTCTGCTGGAGCATGCAGAAGTACATGACCTCCTGCATTCTGCGGAATTTGAATTCTGAAGTAGCCCAGAACACTTCCTTGGCCTCCTTGGAAACCTGTCTGAATACCAGACAGATTGGTAGAACGTCTTTAGGACTCGCGCTGGTGTCATGAGTGAGCCACAGGGTGTTTGGCTCGCTCAAACACCATTCTCCAGGACGTCGCCGAGCGTAGACGTAGCCGTCGTCGCGATTTCTCAGCATACCAAAGTATTCATTCCAGATCATGCGGCGGAGTTCCTCGGGCAAGTCGAGAAGAGGACATTCTCCTAGAATGGCGGCGATGCGTGCGGATCTGCGGAGAGTGGGAGTTTGGGACACTTTGCACTCGTCAGTGGGGTTTGTGTCTACATTGATACCGGGCATGACATACTGATGGAAGGCTTGGTTTGCAAGGTAGCAGAGTGCATTTGGACTTGTGCAAAGCGACAAGAATTTCCAAGGGGGAATTAGATCTGATGGAGATCCTATGCAACAAGCAGTACTAAAATAGGGCTCCATCGGGCTTTTAAGATCACCGGCACCTGGTGATCCTTCGTTCGTCCGTCGATTTGGCGGGATCAATCGTGATAGATCAAACCGCGAGATCACCAGCAGCGCCAAGATCACCGCAACATCATCGACACACTATAAATACTGCTCCCGGACCCAGGTCCTCTGCTTTTTTCAAACAGTGCAGCAGAAAACGAAGGCATTGGTCATTCTATACCGACTGTCGTATGGTACTGTTGCTACATCGACGACTCTCTTCGAGGAAACCAGACTCGTCCTCCTATGGCGAAGAGGGCACTCGGGGGAGTGACATATGAACATCATCTATATAGCTTTCTACTACTTGAATGACTCTCGATTATGCTCTCTTCTGTAAGTTTATCACGCCTATCCTATTCTCTCCTGACTAGGTGCACTGTAGAAGGTCGTCTTGTTTTGATGGCAGCGATTGCGTCGAGCGTCGCTTTGAACTCCGCGTTTTGTTCCCCTCCTCCCTTTCGTGCCTCACCCTTCCCTCCACCTCACCTCCCTTTCTCGTGGCTTCAAGAGTTGCTGGACAAAGATCGACGAGTCATAATACATGTCACAAAGGCTGCAGTTGGGTGGGCAGACTGCACGCCGCCTAGAGATGCTCTGTACAAGCCCGGCCATACTTGACAGACTTCCTCGCCTGTTTTTGGAACCAGCCGGGAGACCACTGCTTTGCATGTCTTCCAGCACTGTGTCACTCGTATTGCACTGCCTCGAGTCGACGCGAACATCTTTTCATTGAGTCTGTTGGCCTTGAGCCGGGGCTTGGAGAAGAAATGATCTCTTTGTTTTGGCCTCGTCGGCTGCGCGATTGGCTGGATTCTTCTCTCGCCGCGTCTTTGTTTCTTTTCTCTCGTTGATTCTACGCCCTCCTTCCCATCGTCTCCATTTCCCTCCGTGGCTTACCTTTACAACCTTTCGCCTCTCTCGTACCCTGATATGTTCAAGGCTGCGGTCCGGTTGGGCAAGACTGCACGCCGCCCAGAGGTGCTCTGTAACAAGCGCGGCCACACTTGACAGACTTTCTCGTCTCTTTTGGAACTCGCTAGCAGACCTCTGCGTTTGCGCAAGTCTCCTGGCACTGTGTCGCCTGTATTGCACTACCTCAGGTTGATGCGAAACCCCTTTTTCATCACTCGCTCGGCTGCCGGCTGGCGCTTGAAGAAGAATTTTGGGCGCCTCGCGCATCCTACACTCTACTTGTTGACTCCACCATTGTCAGAGTACATCACGCCCTTGCAGCTTCCCTCGCCAAATGACCTGCCGATTGGGCAAATGTTCAACGATTGACGAGCCATGTCACCGAGGGAGGCTTGTGGCCTCTGCTTCGTCGCCCAGATCAAGCCTTGCAGCTCGTCGAATCTCTTTAACTGCTTCAGACACCAGTCCAATCTTCTCCGGGCTCGACCTTCCGACTACGTCCGCGAAATGATGCCCGGGTCGTGCTAGAGAACCCGGGATTATCCCCTAGCTTCTTCCTCCTGGTTCAGTTATGAGTCCATCCCAAACCTTGCTTCGTTACCTGTCGAAACCTGCGCGGCCAGCGAGATATTTTGAGCCACCCAATCTATCGAGCCTCTCTGGATGGTTCCGTCTGTCCTCTCGACTGAACTCTACGATTTCGTTAGTCTGTCTTTCTCCACGGGTAAACCTCTCAAAAACAGAACCACTTTACTGACAGCCGAGTACTTCTATAATCGCTATGCTTCGTTCGCATCCAGTACACCTCACCTGCACGATACGCCAAGCGGAGTGTCTCGACGAGAGATGACAGCAAGATTGACAAGTATCGGCCATCAGCTCCCACTTGGCCCGACTATACCTTCAGAAGGTCGGCAAGGTACTTCCTCGCGATTCTCGATTATGGCCAGTCCTTTGAGCGAGTAGGCGGAGCTGCTGTCTAACGTGTGTCCACATGGAGGTTCCTTGAGACCAGCAAATGCCACCAAAACAGTCGAAAGCCGACTGATGCTACCCAGAGCTGCAGGAGCAACGAATTCGGTCAAGAATCTGAGAGCAGACAATCAGATGACGACCAGCGCACTATTCCCGTCCATCCCGAAGACATCAATGTCGACGTCCAGACTTTGAAGCAGATTCATTGATGGGTTCCAAGTTTGTGAGAGCTACGCATATCACACAGTCTGCCTTTGAGAATGCAGTCCTTTTGGAATTTCCAGCCTTCTCTAGCGGTCCGAACGCTGTCCATGAATCAACCTATCTGCAGGGCTTTCGTGTCATCTTTGGACGCAAGATCGAAGAAACTGTTCGGAGAGACACAAGTTTGAGCAGGAAGACACGTAGTGGGTTCGTGTGAAGTCGTCTGATTGTTATGCTACAGCATATTGCAGTCTAGAGCTTTGAAACAGTGATCGTTTTCCTTCGACGCTGTGACAAGGATTGCAGGGATCCGATATGTCAAGGACTGCCTTGATTTGGTCTATTCCTCCGAGCGTTCAAGGTGCACCATTATCAAACATTGCCACCATAACGGCTTACTAAAGCTGGGTTTGGTGTCTCGCGTTGATGATTGTCCCCGGAATCGATACATGCACCGTATTCGATCAGTAGTTCCATCGTACTAACATGACGCTCGACGGAAGCTGACTGGAGCGCGTTGCCGCCAAAACCTCCGCCTCGGGCATTGACGTCTGCGCCATAGTCAAGCAGCAGCTTTACCGTTTTTGTATGGCCTCTTGATGCTGCTGCTTGTAATGCATTGCTGTTGAAATCACCACTCCGAGCATCGACTTGTGCGCCGTTGTCGAGAAATAGCTCTGGTATCTCCACATGACCCCGTATCGAGGCTATTAGCAGTGCGCTATAGTAGAGCCAGTGTGCATCGTTGGCATCGGCACCATGGTCAAGCAGAAACTTTGTGACTGTTGCGAAACCTTCTGTTGCAGCTGCCCGCAGTGCGCTGCCCCAGCCTCCGCCTCTGGCGTTGACGTCTGCACCGTTCTCGAGCAAAATGCTTGCAACCTCGACATGACCGCCTACTGAAGCTGCTTGGAGTGCGCTACCATGAATCCCGCCCCAGGTATTGACGTCGGCGCCGCTCTTGAGCAACAATTTCGCTGTTTTCAGGTGACCTTTCGCCGAAGCTGCCACCAGCGCCAAGTGCCATCTCAACTATCTGGAACAACCCATACACCGACGCAAAGAGTAGGGGTTCTGGGAGCTCATCGCGTGTCTCTCCAAGATAATAGAACTTTTGCTCGAGATCATAGCACGTCAGATAAGCACCTGTTCTGTCATGAAAGAATCTCGTCATCCGATGTTTTAGACCTTCGTCCAGCCCGTCAGCATCTCTGGCATGGTCGGGCCAGTATCTTGCACAGTACGAAGAGAACGCGAATTGTGCTCGGATCCTTTTGGTCGGTAGACAGTGATTCAGGTCTGAGAGGTATGCGAGGCAGATCTTCGCTATGCTCGCTTTCGCTATCTTGTGCGACAAACAACCTGCAAAGGATGATGTGACGCGATCCGATATCACATACTCCTTGACCGAGAAATGTGCCAGTCGTAGCTCTGTCACTGTCTTCTCACGGTCGTCTTCTTTAACATCAGAGACACCAAACACATCACTTGGAGAGTCCAAAGTATGATAGATCTCGGGTGTGGTCGAGGGCCGGCATACAGCTACAACAAGACTGGAGCATATCTTCAGGATATCTCTAGGTTCGGGCATGCGATTGTTGGGGCTGGAACTTGGTCTTGTATGTGGCTGCACTGCGATTGCGTCCACCATCTCATCCAGTCGGAGAGGCCTCTCAGACCACGCCAAGAGTCTAAGTATAGTCGTTGCATCTCGTTTGTTGACTTGAGGTATACCCCGCAATATACGAGCGTATGTCTCGTCCAGTGTCTCTGGTAAATCATCCAGTACGCTTCGAAGGGTTTGAGGGGTGTAACAATCTTTCAGTGCTTGAATCTGGCAGAAAGCCCGACGGAACCTGACTGTAGCTTAGTATTTACCGCCTGCTCCAGGAGACACGTTTCGATATCTGATAGGGTACTCACATTCCATCGGCCTTTGTCGTCAGACTGATCTCAATTTCTTCCTGCAGATCTGGCCGGGAACGCCATCTCTTGAGGTCATCTCCATTGCGCACTCTGTCTTTGACATATGCGCTGATGTCCTTTTTCACATCTTCTGACTGGATGAGTATCATGTTTTCGGCACGTGTCCAACACTGGAAGGCCGATTCAATATCTTCCTCCCTTCGGGCAGTGACCAGAAGCCGACAATGAATGTGACTCCTCTCGACAAGCTTCTTAAGCCAGGTAAGTAATTCGTCTCTTGGCTTCGACTCGTCCAAAGCATCCAAGATACTGCTCATGCTGCCAATCCCGGCTAGCATACTATGAAGCAACCTTTCCATGGAGCTCGTAGATGGCTGTCTGCTTCCCTGACCGTGCGACTCCCATAGCTGCGCAACATGTTGCCGACCGTCTTGCTGGACTTGATAGACTTGCTCGATAAGAGACCGCAACAAGTTGTCGAGAGATTGTTTACTCTCGTCGTTGAAATCGAAATGAAAGTAAAACACAGGCTGGCAGGTTGCATCGTGCTTGAGGTGTTGTATGATGGTGGAGCTAAGCACTGTCTTGCCGCAGCCGAGGATACCGTGCAGCCAAAGAAATGAGTTCGTCTGTTTCTTCCACTTCTTGAAGATATTTCCTTGGGTGAACCAGAGCCCGGTACTGTCGTGATGTTGCGCTAACGCTCTGTTGTGGTTGGTCGATGGATCGAGCGCCGACAACCATTTCATGATGCGGTCCGTCTCCTCCTGGATACGGAGGGTACTCACACCCACGTGCATTTCCATAGTATTTACATGTAGGGCATCGACTTTTTGTGATACTGCAAGGCTTATGAGAATGGTGGTCGGTTATGTTTCGGGTAGCAAGCAAGTCGCTTACTCGATGATAGCACTTCGTTGATCTTTGTCGCCTGCTCGACGTTGCTCGGGACCATTTTTGCAAGCAAGTCCTTGGCGTAGGCCGCTGCTGTCATAGCCGCATAGCCCTGCCACTGCTTGTTCTTGTGCGAGTCCGAGTGGTCGCAGATGCCGCGTACCACCAGACAGGGAAATCCGTTCATGAGACCAGCGGCTTACATCTCGAAGCACAGTATGCCTTTCTCCTTTGCCAGGGCGTCTCGTCTTATCGCGGACTTCATCAGCTGGCTGCCAGATGCAATTACACCGTAATGGATGGCTGGATCATCATCGCCTTGTTTTCTCTCGCGGCTTTGAACTATACGGTGCGGTTGTCTGCCGCACAGTTTCTCGCAGTCCCCTTCGGTCTTGTAAGGATGGATGGTGCTTGACTTTTAGAGACAATCTGTTTGCCTGTCAGGCCGGCTGTGGTTCTGTTTGAGTTTCGGGTTCTTCTCTAGAACGACGTCTATGCTGTTCTCGATATCGTGGCCTTCGCTCTCATACGTGCTTTCGAGGACGCTGACTGCCGTAAGCACCACTGTTGGGGGTTTGTTTAGAGAACCGTTTGCTGGAACCTGCGGCCTTGCATCGTCTTTTCATAATCGTACTGGTACACTCCGCCCGTATGGTTGCCTGGAGGGCTCACCACGACGTCACCAAGTCATATATCGTGATCCGCGGTCGGAGCGCCGCCGCCAACGCCGACCATCAACCCAACTCTGGTGTTAGGGAAACTGTTGAGCATGTTGGCAGCAACACTTGCTGCAGAGCTTATACCGTACTCGCCGCGTGGAAGGACCGCGATGACAACATTGTGGGCCGCCATTTCTCCTAAAGTATAACAATTGGTGTCGTGAGTTGAAACATGTGTTGGTAGGCTATGCTTCTTGTCGAGGAATTGACATGCCGCAGTATACTCGGTGGTGATGGCGCAGATCCAGGCTATAGTGTACTGCAGTGGGTCTGACATGATTGTGGTCGAGTTCGGGCGTATGAAGAAGTGATAGACGGACTGAATGTGAGGTGTCTTCGATGGGCACAGCGCAGCAAACACCTCATCTTATCCATTGGTGCTCATGGGCAGATCCATGTAGCAGCTACGCCGCCTGGTGCATCCGAAGTTCATTCATACAAACAACAGGATCAAGTGTCTCAGCCACAGATTTAAAGAAGAGTTGCAGTCCTACCGCCGAATGCCGTCTCAGAGACGTCGACGGCTGGAGTCTCTGTCAGTCAGCACAAGACGATGATAAATAGGACTTCTCTAGTGTACTTTCGGCTTTGAGATATCACGAGGTGAATCAGTGTCTCATAGCAATTTCCTCGAGTTCTCCGAAACCCGCCACGGTCGCGGGGTCGTGCCAGCATCGAGGAGTCGAGATGGCTAAAGATAGGTGTTCTTTTGTACAGTAGCAGGCGGCGAAAATTTGGTCGACTGACAAGATTGTGTTTACGAGAGACAAAGCAGACGTACGAGTAAATAAGATGAAAAGGGGAAGGGCAAGGGTCCTGTTCGAATTCGGATAAGTTTTATTGCAGCCAGTACGACCCTGCTCATGGATTCAACATCCTCCCTACGATATCCTTGAAGCTCTTCTTGGTTTCGACTTTGGGTTCAGATGCGGTCTTGCACATCTGGTCTACCCGCAAGCGTAGAGCTGTATAGTCACGCCTTGTACATGATGAGAACAAAAGCGATCACTGCAACATTAGCAGATATTCAACACTATAACACGACATGAACATGGCTGATCATACATTTCTTGCAGATCTCATATGTCTTCGAGCTTAGGATCTGTTTTTGCAGATGTATTTTGTTATTGATTTTATACCGGTCTCGTCTCTAATTAAATAATGGTGGTATAGACTAATGTCGGCGTCGCTTCCGCACCGAAGCCTCGAATCTTGCGCCCGCAAATTTTCCAAAAAATCCTCCACCACCAAAAAACTTCTCCAACCGTCCATTCTAACCCTGTAAAAGAGGTGCCAGTATGGCAAAAGCAATGATTCCGCCCGGGTTCGAACCGGGGACCGCCTGTGTGTTAGACAGAAGTGATAACCAACTACACCACAGAACCAACTTGATGGAAGAAGCGTCATCATGTTGCACAATCATTATTTGAAAACAGCAGATACCCGCGAGAAGAGCTGCGTCCTTTTCTTCTTCGTCGCCTTGACAGACAAACCAAGCGGTGAAGAGGACATGACTAAATCAACGACTAGATGACTTTCGGTGTGGAATGCAAGCAGATGGATATGCAAACAGTATATGAGTATTGCTTTCATGGATGTATACAGCACGTTCGACTGAGAGGCTACCCATCTATGTATCTACTTCAACAATTATCCTCCGTACTGATCGGTCTTCTCACTCTCGCTCTGGCTGCCTCCACTGACAGGCTTCCGATTTTATCTATGGCCCAGTCCTGCAGAAAACAACTCCTGGCCTTGAAGTACATACAACAGCTGAAGAAGTTGTCAGCTAATGTCGCTCAAGACAAGGATGATATGGAGAGAATGTGAACAGGGGAATTTGTCAGTGTCGCGACAAGCGCATTGTTTTGACATCGTGTAGCGGGGTCTTAAGCCGCCTCAGAAACACGGACCAATTTTGTTACATCATGCAAAGAAAGGGAAGAAGTGGATGATGGAAGGGGCATTATATACATACCGACAAGATTGCGCATTACTTGCAGAGGCCAGTTAAGCTCAGTATCGGCCAAGTCTGCCAGGTCTTCCATACAGCTCTCGGCGCTGTCTCACGGGCGGGATTAGTGAACTTGGGAGTGGTGTTGCTACGGAAGGAGAGGGTTGCGGAGATGTTGGTGCCTCCTGCTGATTGATTAGTGATTGTTGCTTGCAAGCTGTTGCATGGTAAAACTTACCTCGTCTGCACCCTCGGTTTTGTCTGCAGCAGATTCAAGGCCCATATTCGCTATACTGGTGTGCATTGATTGTTCCATCAATTGCGCCATTCGTTCCTTGAATTCTTGTTCGCCTCGCGTGTACTGGTCAATATGGTTCTGAACATCTCGTTCGTGTTTCCTCAGAGCCTGTTCTCGATGCGCCAGAATGGCTTCTCGTTTCTTCAAATCAAGCTCGCGAAGCTCCAGTGACATTTGTTGGGCTTTCATGGTTTTTTCGCGATCGTCTAGTTTTTCTTTGGAATCGTGCTGTTGTCGCAAGAGTTTGGTCAATAGCTCCGACTGCTTCTTGAAGGTTTCCTGGCTGTGTTCGAGTTTCTTGGTTTGTTTCTCGATAAACTCCTGTCGCTTGTCGAGTGCCTGATTTTTGCGTATGATTTCTGCCTTTGAGTCGTTGGCGAGTCCGAGCATCTCGTCCATCTTGCTCATTCTGATGTCAATGGCGGCGTGTGTTTCACCAAGTGCCTTTTCTTTGACTTGAACTTGCAGATAGAGCCTCGAGACATCGTCCATCCTTTCGGAAACTTCTCTCTTCTGGGTGATGAGTACTTCCTTTTCGTGTTCGATGAATTCGCACACTTCTTTGAGTTCGACCGCCCTTGCCTCGAGAGCTTTCATTTGAGAACAGATGCAGCCTTCATGTGGTAACCTCTTTTCCTTGACATACTGTTCGAAGAGTTCATCCATCCTGGTACCGGTTGCGAGTTTGACCCATTCCTCGAGTCTTGATATCGTAGCCAGGTCTTCCGCGACTCGTGCTGCGCAGTCTTCGCGGCTGCATTGGACGTCCGGAACTCCAGCTTGGTCGGCCTGTTCGGGAGTCGAAGAACCATCAAAGTTGTCTGACTCGGTTTCGTAAGATCCATCCGTGTTGTCGCCAGAGTCCTCGCCAGAACGTCCGATGCCGGAATCAAAGGAAGCAATAGATTCGGTGGTCGAGGGTGCGGGGGTTGAGGCGTCGCCACCCGAAGATGCCGGGCGCTCCTGACCAGAGATCGCAGGAGTCGAGATGTTTTCCATGTCGCTCATAGTATTCAATTTCTGGTGGTAGCCCGGTGGTTGTTGCTGTGCAGTGTTCTGGATGCCCTTCCTCTCTGCTCCAAAGAAAACATTTTCAAATTGGCCTGTGCCGTCGATATTAAAAGCTTGGCATTAGGCGGCTTCATCTTCACTCTTCTACGCAACACGATAGCTTCGAGTGTTGTTTTCTGGCTTCCTCTGATCAGGACATGCGCGAAGAATCATAAGTAGATAGAAGGGTGGATATCTGCTCGACGTGGTTGAAAACCGTTGTAATTCAGCCGAGGTTCGAAGGACAGATAACGGTATGTGATGGTATATTTCTGACGCGGGTATATCTCATCCTGAGAGCTCACGCGAAAGCCTGTGGTACGTGAGTGAAAAAGGTCTCACACACGACTTTGCTGCTCATTTGACTACTTCTTCAAGGCCAGCTTGATGAAGTAATCACAAGGACTCGAGGCTTGCTCAAGATTATCGCAATACGATAGTCACGTCACAGCCGAAAGCAAGCAATCTGAAAGCTTTCTTTCGAATGCAGGCGTGTCCGGAAGCGGTTCTGTGGAGGACCTCATTCCAGACGTTCTGGCAAGTTATGTTCAACATCAACCATTTGGGGCATAATCATTTGTTCTTTGAATTTTTAGATAAGTAATTTATCCGAACACAGATGGATTAGTTTGAGAAACAAACATAGGGAAGAAGAAAAGGGGAAAAGATAAGAAAAAAATGGAATCGAAAATAAAATAAAGAACGCCCTTTGACCACATGTTCTCATCTTCAATTTGGCCATGCAAAGTGTTCACCCTCGTATCAGCATACATCACAAGCGCCTCTGTTTCTAGAGAAGCACGGCGAACCCAGCGGCAGCGACTGCAACGAATGATGCGAAGGCACCGCCGATGCTGAAGCTTGATGCAGCACCAGTGAAAGAGACTGGGCTGGTAGGTGCGGGTGCGGTGCCGCTAGGTGATGCAGCAGTCGAGAGCTTGCATTGAGGTCCAGGGCAGGGAATGGTCACAGTCGACGAGCCGTTGTTGGCAGCAGGGCCCTCAGGACGACCGGCGCCACCAGTAGGAGCTTGGATTTGACCATCTGAGATCTGGGTGACGGGTTGAGGGTTACCAGTAGGTGCTTGAATCTGACCATCGCTGATCTGCGTGACGACGTTACCAGCAGGAGGGTTGGCAGCAGGTGTGCCGGCAGCAGGAGCGGGAGGTTGAGCGTTGCCTCCTTGGGTTCCAGGTGTGCCAGGGCTTCCATTTCCTCCATTTCCACCGTTTCCACCATTGCCTCCATTTCCTCCGTTTCCTCCATTGCCTCCATTTCCGCCATTGCCACCAGGGCTTGATGAACCTCCGTTGCCTCCATTTCCACCGTTTCCACCATTTCCTCCGTTGCCGCCGGGAGAAGACGAGCCGCCATTTCCTCCATTTTCACCGTTCCCTCCGTTTCCTCCATTGCCTCCTGGGGATGAGCCAGTGGGGTTGGCAGGTGCAGGAGCAGGAGTGGGTCCGCAATCACAGGGTTGAGTGACGGTGTAGGTTGCAGGACCCTCAGCACATTGGTGGCAGACGACTTCGGTGGTGGTGAAGCCTTGAGGAACGTAACTCGGACCAGGAGTCCAAGTAGGGGTAGGTTCGGTACATGACTCGGTGACGGTGTAGACGACTGGTGTCATACCATGAGAAGTACCGGTCGTGCAGAGAGAAAGATAAGTTGTTGTCCAGATTGTGGTGAAAGGAGTGACTTGTGCGGCAGAGGACTTTGAGGCCTCTTCGCACTTGGGACAGTAGGTAAGTGTGACTCCATTGGTCACTGTGACCATTGCTGGAGGAGCAGTAGTATCGCAGTCATCGATTGTCAGTGTGACATAGACTGGTGATGCAGTTGAGGTACTGACTGCGACAGAGGTGATGGGGGCAGACGATGACTGAGCAACAACGCCTGAGGCTGCAATTGCAGCGGCTGCTACAAACTCGATCTTCATCTTGGAGCTTGATCGAGATTGATATTAGGGCTAAAGGTTATTACAAGGCTGTAAGGTACAAGTGAGTGACTGCGAGAGTGGATGATAATGATTTCGGAAAAGGAAGGCTAGAGAATCGAGCGAGTGAGATTCTGGAGCGACTTATTGAAGGATAGAAAGAGCCCGAATGAGTGAGTTTCCTGAAGCAGCAGATGACTTATACAGGTACTGCTTATGGCCATGTTTTGCTGTAGTAATGATGTTGGAATGTGGATTAATTGCTGTGCATTCCTTGGCCCGGGCAACAAACACACGAAAGCAGATTGACGTGCAAGTCAGAGCAACGAAATAAGATTACTTCATGATGTTAGACTGTTAATTTGTGTTGTGTTTGGTTTGACAATGTCGAGTTGTGTTTCTTGTGCTGAAGTCTTGAGATGAGAGGCGAATTTTCGAAACGCACGCGACAATCTCGAAGAGTCCAAGTCGAGGCGAATACATTCACGGCACAAGAACGAGATGAAGAACCATTATTGATGCACAAATACTTGACATTATTTCAGAACCCTATTCTACTTCCTACTTTTCTGAATGGTGGGGATGCACCTGGTACGACCGATTTTCATAACTCCATTGCGAAGTCAACCCCTTAGGGGCATCCTGATATGGCTTTCTTCTTGCCATGGTCGTATGTCTAAATGAAACCCAACCACCAATGCCATAGTCCCATCCACAATAATGCTCTTGTGAACAATGTCCTCTGCTGTACCTGATGGAGCATTGTTCAAAATCACGTGTGTCACTGAACATTGAGGAATGTCTGCGTCGAGGAATGCACCAGACTTTCCAGCCACTCTCTCTATATACCACCGGAATGCTAGCCACTCATGATTCTCACCAGCCACCATCTCTTGGCTCTAATTGTGAGCCTAGCAAACTCGCCAAACACATGTGACCGCAGAGCCGATGTGGAAAACCAGACTATTGTAAATCTCTCATTCCATACGAACGACCAACCACCCGAAATGCCTTTTACAATTGAAATGGCTGGGTGTTACTATCAACAATAGCCTCTTGTGCATATATTACCTTGCATCTTGTGTTGATGTCTGTTTTGTTCCTGCATAATCGTGCATTACGATCTGCCTGTTCAGTCACAATCTCTCTGTTCAGACCCAACCATCTCACAATCACTCTATCGATTCACATATCCTCAGCCACACTCTGCACCGATCTTGCACAAAGTCTACCATCAGCCTATCAGAGCAAACATCTCAGCAGCCTTCTGCACAACTCCCACTTCACAGTACAACATGGCATACCTTACTCAGCAGCACACTTACTCAATGCGGTCGACAAACAAAGAGCCCCAATGGGCAACTGTCTATGACGACCTGTTCAGCCAATACGTCGACATTGACACCGAAGACTTCAAATTCGGCACCAGCAGCTCCGATGAAGCCAGCAACAATGAAATCCACGAAGAACACTTCACCGACAGTGGCGACAGCAGTTCCTCCGAAGCAGCAGCCAGACGCCTTTCAGACGATTTCTGGGCCAGAACACTTGCCGTACTGGAAGAAAGCGCTTCATCCCTGGAACAACAGCAGGACGGCACACAACAAAGAGAACAGCAACACACACTTTCGCGCGCCGCTTCTTTCTACAATACAAAGAATACTCCACATGCGGATTTCCTCAGCCTTGGTGGGTTCTCCAGTCCGCACATCTCGACTGTTCCATCATCGCCTTCGGTGGACGCAGCGGCCAGGCGCCGGAAAGCAATCAAATATCAACAAGAACGCTGTGTAAAGACGCCCGAAAGACCTTTTGGTGTCACCAAAGCCTATCGCTCGGCCAGCAAGTCGCCAAAGATGATGTCGCCATCGCGTTACAGGGCAGGTGCCCAAGACGCTTGGATCGAAAATATCTACCAAACCCCCAGCAGAATGACAAGCATGAACCTGCCTGTCAGAAGCATGCCTTTGACTCCTCCTTCTAGCGGAAGAAGCAAGCCTGCAGTTGGACTCGGTTTCCAAAACTTCAATGGCCTCGACGCTGCACCTTTCCAGCCCTTCACCAACTACGATGAACCGACATTGCCATTCACAAACACCTTCAACGCACAGAGTATGCCTAGACAACTCTACAGCCCTGGAGCCTCGCCCCTCACCAGCCCCAGCGTTGAACGCGGAGCCCTGTTCGCCGACGAACCCACCGTCTTCCGCGATATTTACTATGAAGCACCCTCTACCACAGACGCCTACAACAAGTCCGCATGGAGCGCAAACTCCTTTGGTGCCGAGGACATTTACGAGCCCTCTCCCACATTCAGCCCTTGGATGGCGAGTGAAAAGAAAGAGGCCGAGTACCAAGCCTCGTTGACCAACTTTCAAGTCCACGGCAGTTTGTTGCCAGTATACAATGATCCAACATTGGCTCCTGCATTTACAGAAAAGCCATTGATGGCTGCAGAGGCTATACCCTACTACACCACAGCCGCATACACCACCACCGTCTCAAGAAGAGAATCACTCACACCTTCTCCACCACGCTCACGCATCACAAAGCGCAACTCCTCCTCCAAAACCCACAGCCGCAAATCAAGCAGCGAGCACAAATCCTCCAACCGCACAAGCAAATCCGGTGGATATGTAAACTACACACCCTCAGACAGTGAAAAACTGCTCACGGGTGTTGCGCCATCGGGAAGCAGCAAAACCAAAGCCAGACGTGAGAGAGAAGCCGCAGAAAGATGGAGAAGATTCAGTCAAGCGGCTGCAAAGGCCGTCGCCGAGGCCGGTGGCGATATTGTACCAGTGGCAAATATGTTGCCCGTATCCACAGATTGCACAGAAACCTCCGTAGAAGAATCTTGGTGAAAAAGGCAGAGAAAAGAAGTAATAAGAAGCAAATTGTCAAAAATGATTCCCACATATATAATTTCCTATATCCGTCTCTCTGCAATCAAAGAACCTTCAAACAACGTCCAATGAAAATATGTCTTTTCTTCAGGAAAAGTTAGCTTTCCCTCCGGTAGTGATAGTTCCATCAGTCAACTGACACGTCCTGGCCGAAAAACGGACTTGGGCGGCCCCGACATCGAAAACAGTGAGGACGTTGCGCATAAACACGTCTCCGATGATAGTCAAGCCCCCATTATTGTCTTGAACACCCATGACGCAAAAGCCCAATCCGGTGTCGATGATGAGATCCAAAGGGTTGATGTAAAACACTTTGCTGGAGATGGTGACGCCGAATAAAGGCACAGTGGCATTGCAGGCGACAGTGTAAAGTCCATAGCTCGGGTTCACAGTAGCAGGAGGATTGAACCCTGCAGCAAGGGCAGCAGCGACAGCGGTAGGTGCGTAGATCAAACTCGTGCCCGAATCCACAATGACATTGCGAGTGGGTGCGCCCAGCAAAGGCGTCTTTTTCGTGTTTCCAGTCATCTTGACGTCAAAGTTTGCATTCCAATCTTTGCTTACTGCCCAGCCGTCGACACGGATGGCATAAAACTGATATTCGGATTGGCCTGTGGAGGCGTCAATGCCGACGACGGAGATGTTGGCCGACGCCCAAAAGGTTCCATGAGGGATGTTCGGGATGCCACCGACGGCGAGGACACCGCCTGCTGATTGAGCGCTTCTAGAGACGTCGCGGTCGAGAGCGATGCTGAAAAGAGGGACAGTGAGGTTTTGAGCAAACATGCTTGTGAGGAGAGGGTTGTACGGGATAGTCAAGCCTGCGATATCTGTACTTGGGTTGTTGCCGCTGTATTGGTTTGTCAAGGACGCATAGGCGAGTCCGACCAATCCTGAAGATGCACCATCGCCATACCAGCCTGCGTAGGTGACCAGACCCATGGTTTGGTTCTCCACTGTGATGCCCGCAAAGGTCAAGTCCTCGGTGATCATCTCACCATTGAGGCGTTCTCCGTCTGCATACGAGATGTTGAAGTTGCGATTAGGGATTTGCTCTGCTGTTGGGGTTAAGGAGTACGCTGGTCCGAACATGCAGTCTGTTTCATTCTGGACAGCAGAGTTGGTAGGATCAACGCACGTGAACTGGCTGTTGACGAGCCAGGTATCGCTGCTTCCTGTATCGATGACAACTTCAAAGGTTTCGGCACCTGCAGTGAGAGGCGCGAGGAAGACACTTCCTGCGTTGACAGAGACAAGATCTGCAGTACCATTCTAGAGCTTGGTTAGTACTCTGGTATTCACCGTGTTCATGCGAAAACAGCTTACTCGAAGTCTTGAGTAGACACCGTCTACATGGTGGCCTGACCTGATGGCTTGAAGGTATCCAGCACTCAATGAGTTGACTTTCGTGTTGGCTCGCCCCAAGTTTATGCTGTGTGCAGTCACTCTATCCGGACTAGGCTTATGCACGGCAACGAGTCGGCGTGGTTGATTAACTCTGAAGTCGAAATCGCCTCGAGCGGCTATGGGGACAGAAAAAGCTGCAAGAGTAGCAGCTTGAAGAAGACGCATTTTGGATGGTCGAGGTCGAAAGAGTGACTTGATTCTGCTCTGGAGCAAGGGTCAAGGAGAGAAGTAGAAGGTAAGAAACGAAAAAGTAATAAATTTCTGTTTCTGATCAAAACAGAGGACGAACCCACGGGCTTCGCAAGCAAAAAAAGAAAGCCAACGAAGGAAGGTCGCACTAGTGTTTTTGTCGAAAGTCGTACGTGAAAGCCCAAGCACAATCAGATGCAAGTTTGTGTGTGTTTTGGCCCAATCCCTTGCCTGTTGCAGATTGCGCATCAGAGCGTCGTGCATTCCTCTACAATCTACCGACTTGGCTGTTTTTCCCAAGAGCCTGGGCATCAAATACCACCAGCAAATCATTCCTGATCATTAAATAATTACAGTAATGCAGCGAGACCTTTCTGTCCTTTCTGGAGCGGTCGAGTTCGGGAGAGATCTTCAAAGCATACCATCAAGCAAGTCTATATAAACCTTTTGCTCTCGTACACGCTCGCTCGCTTCTTCAAAACCAGACGCCCACTGGGACCATGGAGTTATTGTTATTTGCTTTCGTCCCACTTCCTCGCAACGTAGAGAATCCCTCAGACGCCAACACGTTTCTCATGTTCCACTAATTCAAGCTGGTGTGATGGCTGGAGGTGCTGCAGCTGCCCGCTTCACTGTCGTCATGGTTGGACAAGCAGGAGGGATAGGGAATGGGCTTGTGTTGCCATCGCAGAAATTTTGATCATAGCATCTGATTGCTGTGTCAGTTCTGGCTCGGACTGAAAAGGAGGAAGCCACTCACCCTCCATAACGGTGGCCGCAAGAGTTGATCATGTCCACACAGATAGAGCTAGGTTTGCAGCTGCTTGTCGAAACCTCACCAGTTTCGGGCTCATCTATATCGGTCGTCACAGCGCGGGTCGCCAAAGGTGTAGTCGAAGGAGTTTTGGTAGAAGTAGTCTTGATCTTCTTGGTATAAGGATATCTTGATTCGGAGACGGTTTGCGTAGCAGTAGCGACAGGAGAAGCTTCCGAATCGCCGACGGCGACAGATGAGGAGGCGTGATCACTGTATGCGCATCAGAAGAATGGTCACTATCAGAGTTGTCTGAGCCCGCATACCCTTTGTCGCATCTCGGGATGAGGAGCGCAAGAGAGGTCGAAATGAAGATGAAAATGGCGAAGCGCATGTCTGATGTTTGGAGCGTGTGAAGTTGGTAACACAAGAGGTGGGCTTGTGGGAGATATGACGAAGCGTTGGATGAGTTTGATTTGAACCTTCAGCCACGAGGGGTTTGGAGCTCAATATGTATCACAACTTCTGACTGACGACGATATTGAGGCTTGTTCAAGCAAATTTTTCGAGGAATGCGTAGATGTCAAGATGTCATTCACTGTGTATGGGACTTTAAGATTTTCTGATCGTGGTGGTGTGGAGGAAAGTTGGACAGCGATCGGGGTCGCAATGGGATACAAAGTCGTGGCAAACAATCCTGGGTAGTACATGCATCCATTCCTTCGATTGAGGATAGCTGAGCAGGAAAGTCCTGGTTGTTGGAAAGGTGCAAACAGTGCATTGGGATCGCCATGCTTCAGCCACAGAAATTCAACCCTTGCTTGAGTTCGGCATCGACTTCCTCCACTTACATGTCAGCTGCGTAGTTCAGTATCGGCCATTCCGCATACAAACGTCGGCACATGCTAGGCGCCAATTCTTTTGCGATATTTTCGGATATTCTACCTTAGCCGTGACATCCTAAAGTGGACTTTTCACTTGAGGCTGAAGACCAGGAATGCGTATAGCACAGTCTCGTGGTAATACTCTCGAATAAAGGTTGCAAACATATAAGAGATCGTAGATGCAGTTCGACGGTGCGACAGGATTGGGTGGATATGTGTTGAGGTTTTCAGAGATAGCGTCTCTTCTGGGAATGCGGCGTCTGGAAATTTATGAATAGCTGTAAAGCGAATACGACTCAAAGTCGTAGTTGTTGTTTGTGGTGTCTTTAGACGTGATCGTCAGGCACGAGTAGGAGATGAATCGGAGCTTCGTCGCTCGAGGTCTGTCCTGCTGTTCGATTACTTTCACCACCATCTTCGCTGTCGCAAATATCTTCACTGTGACGAAAGCCAACATACCATCGAGTGGCTTTGTCAGCAACAGCATGTCACTGCTAGTCAGTATTTATCGCCACTGCCATCTTTCCGCTTTACCGTCAAGTGTACAAGCCGCAATTGGCGACTTCTAGCAGAATTGCAAAGTTTTGAGTTCGAGGATCTGCAAGCCAGGGGTTGTTGTCGTCTCTTCAACATGGAGATGAGCCTTCCTACGGCAAGATGTCCGATTGTCGATCTGTATTTCTGACGGCCGGTCTCCCAGATTGTGGCAGCGATCAGAAGTCGGAAAGAAGAACGAATGGAAGTGGTAGATCATGGTAAGGATCGACTACAAGAGACGAAGACGAGCAAAGGGATGCTTACACGTGGCATGTGTCTCCCGAAGGCTGACGCCGAATACTTCGGATATACCTAAGGTGCTGCTGTCAATTTCATGCTTCGGGATGGCCGGCGACAAAACTTCTCTCCTTGTTGTCATACCTCCGTCGCCTAGCTCTGGGCCACTCCTTCTTTTCCTTGGACGACCCGAAGAACATTTGGTGGAGAGGTCTCGGCCCTAGAAGTCTCTTGGTACTGCAAAGCCGTGACGTGACTAAGGCCTGGGTCGCACAGGGGCCAACGAATCTTTGCAGCGAAGGGCCGCGTCTCTGGCTGTGTGGCTGCATTTTGGATGCAGGGTATGATCTGGAACGCACGATATCGACGCCGAACTACTCTCAGAGAATTTGTAAGAGGACGATAGGGTCTGGAACGCTGTGTTGCTCAGTAGCTGGATGACATGGGCCGGCAGTGTATGTGTGGTGGCATGTGAAAGCCTAGCCGTTCAACGAATCAGGCCCTTCGCCAGACGCAATTCCGACCACGTCTTGATAGCAAGATCCATGACAGGGATGAGTCGTGACAGGTCAAGTTGCACCACCCTTGTGCAATAGCATATCGATGGCTTTCCACCTCAAAGTTGTTATACTCTCGATGCTCTTCTGCTTCGGCGGCTCGTGTTTGTTCGTGGTACGCCGATGTGATCTTGTTACTGCCTGCCGTACCCACATTAATATCGTCGTTCCTCTTATCTTGATGCTCAACGTTTGTCGAGGGCCCCAATGATTGACGCCGTCTAGTCTTGAGCTGGATGAAGTGCCTGGGGGTCAGTTGTTGTCGACGCAGTTCTTGGTACTAAATGACGGCAAACCTTCGATGGTTGCAAAAGAAATGTTGTTCTCTTTCGAAATCGGCCCGAGAATGATTCTTCCATCCGTCTTGTCGCCTGAGTGTTCCGAGAGCGCTATCCGTTGCGAGTGGTCGTATAATTTCTGGTTGGTCGCATAATGTCTGATTGATTAGTCAATGGTCCCGGAACTTGTTGTCGATAGTATGAACGCGACGAAGTGCTAATGCCGAAGACTACGCAGAGCCTGCGGTGTATGGATGGCGAAAAAACCGCAGAATGTCAAGCTCTTTCTCTCTCGCGAATAAAGGATACATGGACAGAAGGTGCAAAAGACTTTTTGGAAGAAAAGACAAAAACATACAGCAGCAGGGATTCCCACGTGGTCACCCACCGTAGTACTAATCTGCCGTTCAACTGCTTATGTATGGCAGAGCGGACGGGATGCCCAGTTTTCAGCTGACTGTGGCCGTATGTGCTGGATTTGTCATTTCGTCGCAAGATAGTCTCGTGAGTTGGAAATCATGTCGTGCCAGGAGAAGAGGTTTTGCTCGTTTGGTAAGTTGCAAGTGCGTATGTACGTGATTGCGCGCCGCAAAGGTAGAATGTCAAATCAAAAATGATGACAGGAGCTTCGTGAATACCTTGCAAATGATGCGAAAAGGTCAGTTTATACGGCTGCGTGTTGTTGGAAAAACGCGGTCATGAAATTGGTTGATGTTGTCGTCGTTGACGATGCTGGTCCATAGAGCAAGTCATGTCGGGACCAAGAAAACCACACAACCGTCCAGTGCCACTAGAGGCGTGTTTCGTAGCTGCTGTTCTCTCGATGGTCACACTGAGGTCAGTATATCCGGCGTACATTGTGGTGGCTATCAGGGCAAGGGTCGAGGGCAATTTGCTAAGCCTAGCAAGGATTCCATAGAAATGAATCACACAAATGGGTCGGCACTGTGACTAGGAATATGAAGGTCGTAGATACGTTCAGGCGCACTGTTTTTCACGGATATTGTCGGCGTATTCTGTTGCTCACAACTCGAGCTCAACACAATGGTAAAGCAAACCTGAGGGCAACATGTTTCGATAACAAGAAGTCGGGTCTGGCATTCAGATGCAATGGGTCGGCAACGATACTTATCGCAAAAAGGTGACGGCAAAGTCGACGCACTCTTCAACTCTCTGCTCAGACTACATTGGCGCCACAAGGGCATGTGTGTTCGAAACGTCTCTCTGTGTCTTCTTGTCCTTCGTTCTCGCTCAGCCGTGAGCAGTTCCAGCTATGCAAGCTCGCCATGGTGATGGCTTCGATCGGCAAGATCAACGCGACGGGTGTTTGTCGATAATTCGATTGCGGATTGTTCGTTTCGGTACCCCAGTAGGCAGTGGGTCGTGTTCGGGCTGCACATGACGTTTTCGATCGTGCAAAGGCTTCATCAAGGTGGACAGGTACCCATTTCGGGGCCATGGCTCGGGTGCATCAAGAACTGCCAGAACAGGCGCGTTCAAGACGACTTGCAGTGTCCCTCATCACTCTGATCCTCCTTCGCAAATCATTCTCGCTCTCAAGGTCGTTTGGCATCGGCAAAGTCAAGCACACCACTGATTCACAGCCACATCGGTCACGCTCTGAAGCAGATCCCTCGCCCTCGATCGCGCCAGCGAAACGCGAGTCCATCAATGCATGTAGCCCACGTTGGCGTACTGAGCGCCATCGATCCAAGCCTCTGTGAAAGCAGCTGGTGGAATGTGAGATGAAGGAGGGAAGAAGAAGGAGAAGAAGACAACACAATCACAACAAGATAGGAGATGCCCGAGACCGCCCGCCAAGCCAATACATCCACGTCATACCCATCATCGGAGCATGGTAACCGAGGTCCGACTTTGCCAAGCTGAATCCATGCTTGCTCCCTACGGGCAGGGTGTGAGCCTCGACAGGTAAGATCGAGATAGATCTGCTTCGGGATGGCGACGACGAGGTTATTTCTTGATCACAATCCTCAGGAGTTATTATTTAGACGCTGGATGACCGGTTGAAATGGATCCGAGCATGATTGCTGCGTGTGGTGAAGTACTGTGCTTGATTTTGTGTTTTGAGATATCGAGTCTTGAGAAGTGAGGGAGAGTCGCGCAAGGGAGCATTAACTTGACCTTGGCCATAAAAGATTCGATACTTGTTAGCGCAGTGCCGGATGTGAATATAGAGGTAATACCACTGTAGTCTTGCACGTGTTTCGAGTCTGAAAGAGGATAGAGCTTGGTACAATCGTTGCCGACATGGAAGAAGAGAAGCTGTACAAGATCTATGGCCACATCTTTCGCTTCAGCGAATTCCGACAGGCTTTCGCAGTCTAAGAAATGTCCGCGCCAAAGCAATCCAGGAAGCGCATCACACAGTTCAAGGTCCACAACAGCGAGCATGAAGGCGCAACCCCAAAATGCACGTTCACGCTACCTATCCACAATCTCCACAATGGAAAAGGTGCCCATCACAGACCTGGAAGCCGCAGCAGGAGAGCCCACAAAATGGCTGTGGCTGCTCAATGCAGGTGACATGGCAGCCCGCACGCGCTCAGGCATCACTGCGCCAGAAAACCTACCCGGAGCACCTATTCAAGTTGTAGAATTATTAGCAAAGGTAAGTGGAAAGCAGAGAGGAGATGGAGGGCTGACGACTAAGTGTGACATGGAAAGCCGTATGCTCTGATCGTGTATGAGTCGCCTGATCACGCGAGGGCTGCGTTTGAAGAAGAGTCCAAGGCCGTCTTTGCGTATGCTGCGCCGACCATGGTGGAGACTGTCATGACAAAGATCCAACCAAACCACCCGCCGCCGACGCTTCTCTCCACCAATCCACCGATACAAGAGTTCTCCAACGGCTTGATTTTGATGCACGAGTTCATCACGAAAGAAGAAGAGGAAGAAATGATACGGGAATATCACATTGCGACGGCCTCACGCGACGGCCGCGCCTTGAAACGAGGAGCGGTGCATTACGGCCCGCATTTTGACTATACCACTTTTGCCGTCTCCAAGTCGGCCAGCACGCCGCCGCCCGAGTACCTCACGCGCTTACTGGGTCGCTTGCCTGCCAGAGACGATAGGGATATTCCCGATCAGTACACCTTGCAGCACTATCCGCCAGGCACGGGCATCCCTCCACACGTCGACACGCATTCAGCTTTCGAAGAGACCATCTACAGCCTCAGCTTCGGCGCTTCAACGCGCATGGACATCAAGCTGTGTGGAGAAAAGGAGTCGAGACGGTTGCGCCTCCCAAAGCGATCGCTCGGTGGAGGCAACGAGACACCTCCGCAGCCGTCTTCACCTCCTACCGAAGTGGTTGACGAAAAGACAGAAGAGTGGGAGCTGGAACTGCCGGCGAGGTCATTGCTAGTGATGAAAGGCCCGTCCAGGTATGGCTATACGCATGGAATCAAGGGGAGGAAACACGATCAAGAAGGCCCGAGGTTGGTTGCGAGGCAGGATCGATATTCGTTGACCATGCGGAGGATCAAGCCGACGGAGAGGATCGGCTGCGATTGCGAGTATTCGCATGTATGTAGTTGAATGATCATTTCTTGGCGGATAAAGGTGAGGGTAAATGAGGAGAAGTGAAGATTTGGGGAGCTACAGAGAGAGGCTTGGCACTGCAAGCACGCTGCCAAGCACAGCATCATGATGGTTCAGGTTTCCTTTGACAGACAACGGGCCGATACACTAAACGCTGCATGTCTTGGAGTCTGTCTGCTCTGGAAAGCTTGTCGCGACTGCTTGCTGCTTCGCTTTCGGTCATGTTTGCTGCTGCAATGGAGATGCAACCTCGCCGTCGCCTTGCAGCAAGAGCACAAGGTGCACAGACGAAAGCGGCAAGTGCTAGGCTGCATGCGGGCGTGGCTCCTTCCCCCTCTCGCGCATTTCAGTACTTGTATACACGCAGACCGGGGAGGGGAATGGTCTGACTGGCTTGAACCTTGAGACCTTGTTGAGTGACTATCAACCCGACTGCCTCTGCTGCTCGTCCACGACGACTCTTGCAAATACCAAGGTGAAACGTTTCATGGCACATTCCTGAGGCCCCTCGTCTTATCAGCAGCAACACCTTTGCCCAAGAGTCGCGCTCCTTCCCTCGTCGATCGACTTTTGAGTGGACGACGCTTCTTGCAGTTGCGACTGCCCTGTAAGCGTGCTGCCTTCTTCTCGTCTTGCCTTGTGCTCTCTGCTGACAGCCTCCTCTCGTCGCAGACTTCCCTCGACTAAACGTTCCCTCCCCATCCGTCATGCGTCTCTTCGCCATTGTCGCATCGATGGCGGCGGCTGTCTCCGCCCAGCAACTCCTCGTGTACAGCGACACGGCACTTCCTTCGTGCGCTCAGCAATGCACCGTCCTCCAGAATGCCCAGACGGGCTGCATCCCTCCGGCCGCTCCAGTCACCGACGCCGTCATCTACGAGTCGTGTTTCTGCCAGTCTGGCTACCTCACTACCCTCAAAGCTGCCGGCTCCACCATCTGCTCCGACGTGTGTGAAGCCGCCGATGTGGCCAAGATTGCGTCCTGGTACCAGTCCAACTGCGCCGACAATGGCGTCGCTGCTGCTGCCAGAGTCAGTGCCGGCTCTACAACAGACTCGACAAGCACCACGCCTGTTTCCACGGTAGCTTCGTCAGCCTCTACGTCTACTTCCGGAAGCTCCAGCAGCTCCCAAGGCACGAGCTCGTCTAAGAATGCAAACCCTCAACACGACTGGTAAGTTGATGGCTCCTTGCTGAACCAACTACGACTAACTCGGCTCCAGGTGGGCCGACCACTGGAAGTGGATCGTCATGCTCATCGTCGTCTTTGTCGGATTGGGCATCCTAACCGTCATCCTCGTCCTTCTACGCCGCCGCCATCGCCGCCGTCACGACGTTGCGAACGCTCCCTTCAACTCGGGAATCACCCGCCATTCGATACCCGCCCTCTCCGTCACACCTCCCACACTTGGCAGAGCCTCCAGCAACCAAGCCAGCAGAACGAGTCTACCGAGAGTCAGAGAAAAGGACAGAATGACCGTCACCGATGTGCCAGTCCCTCCATTGTCTGCGTCCCATGATTTTGCAACAAAAGAAAGAGGAAGCACTCCGGACATTGAGTACGGACGTGCGAGATGAACGATCCCCAGAAAGTCCAAATTTGACATTTTTCATTGAAACCCATCGCATAATTCTAATCAAGTCTGGAGTCCTTGTGTTTGCTCGAGATCAATCCACTGTTCTCTAATCAGCTTGTGCATGTCCTGAGGAATCAACTTTCGTTTGAGAAGCCTATGTATCGGCCGAGGGATCTTGAAAGAAAGCTACTTCGACAGCCATCGCTTCTTGCCCATGACTCTTTCCCCTCCGTCACAGAACTGTCCTATACGCCTCTTACTGATACATTGGCAGGCACGGCAGTTGCGCAAGACGACTTCGTCCTGCCGCTGACTGATCCAGCATGATTTTGGAGCAGCATTTCCTATCAAAAACATCCTTCAAAACTGCATCGTGCATTTTCTACTCTGCTAATACACTCAGAGTACACAATTGCTGGGGCACACGCTTACCAAGAACAGCCATGTCATCCTTTTAACTAGCTATGACGATCAATCTGACGCTCAGCCTTTCATATATTAACCGCACGAGCCAATTCTCAATTTTCTTTTAACCCGACTTCTTTGACTGTCTTTGACTTGTTGAAACTCACCAAGCACCGCCTGAACAAGAAGAGAACTTCACTCAATCCACCCTAAATCAGCGTCATGGCTAGCCTTCCACAAACTCTACCCCATCAGGTTCGCCCGACCGTCCCTGGCGGCTCTTTCGCCATACTTACCCGAGCACAACCAGGCCGGAACTCGAGTTACTCCGTCATGCTTCACTCAAAACCGTAGAGTCGCCTATCAAGACGAACCTTTAGGATCAGCCCCAAATTCTATAGTCGTTGCGGATGATGAAGAAGCCCTGGACTCTCAGATTAGATCAGAACCTACAGTGGCACTCACGGAGTACTTGCCAGAAGTCTCGCAGCATCAATTTTCACTCCGGGAACTAGAGAGCTATGTTGCAACTTCCAGTTCTACAATTCTGGCTCCATCGTTGCCCGACGTGCATCAGCCTGCAAATGCAGCTTCCAGGCAGGAGTTTCCACGACAGCAGGAGTTAAGTCCAGGGCCCAAAAACCGTTATGATAGCTGCATGCCTACTCCAACGATACGCAGATGGAACACCTTGACCTGTACATATTGCCATGTCAGCGGTCATGCTTTCGAAGATCACTGCTTGCGTTGCATGTCTACTGGCCACTTTGCCTCCGATCACTGCACACAGTGCAATTCTGTTGGCCATCGTCCTGCTGATCACTGCATACAGTGTGGAGTTTTTGGCCCTTGCGTCGTTGGCCGCTGTGTCAATGTCTACTGTGATGAGTGCGACTTGAAAGGACATCACGCCGATCAACACTGCACTCGGTGTAAGTTGATTGGTGCTAGTTCGTGGGACCATGAGAAGAAAGATCACTGTGATGTCTGCGATACAATCTTCTGCCAGACAGAAAAACACTGCTTCGTATGCGCAGAAGTCGGCCACTCTTCTCAAGATCACTGCAGACATTGTAGCGAGCTCGGCCACACACAACGATCACTGTACCAATTGTACACAGCTTGGTCACGACTCTGAAAATTGTCCCGAACAACGGAAAGAGGAGTTCTGTTGGATCTGCCGCAGTTTCGGGCATTGCAAGCAGACATGTCATTATCGCGAACAGAACAAGCTTCGTAACCAGTGGGCATTCAGATTGAAGCAAAGATCCTGGACAGAGAAAGATCGTTGCGGCTATTGCAGAGGTCTGCCCACGCTTCCCAGGGATTGGAAGCACAAACTTGTGGATTGTCCAAGATTGACTCACAAGGTCAGATGCATGGAAAAGAATCACAACAATCCAGATTGCAAAGCGTGGATCCGAAGATCGTATGCGGACGCGTCGACACAGGCCAACCTTGCGCGATACTCGGCGGACGTCGACTTGAGGAGTTTCAACAAGGGCAAAGAAAAAGCTGCTGCTCTGTCAGTTCGTCCGGCTTCCAGTATCTTCGCAGTCAGTTCTTCATCCACCCAGACTGCTTTTGTTGAGGAGGTCCTTACTCGCGGACAAGACCATCATGAGGAAGAGTCTCTTGTCGACTTCGACATTTCAGTCGACGGAGGCAGAAGGTTTCCTTCAGAAGAACTCGAGGAGCCTTGGGATCTCAATGAAGTCGATTCGGCCAGTATCCAACAGGCAACAGAGAGCTGGTCAAATTCGCAGGAGTGCTACGCAAAGATCTTCTCCGAAGAAGACAATGCATCAGATGTCAAAGTCTCGTCTCCTGCCTCTCCAGTCTCCGATTACAACCAGTCTGCCACAGAGACTGAGACCGAAGATGAGGACGTTGAACTTCATGGCGTACGCCATCTGGCCAGGCCGAGGGCGACCAAACAGCCCGCAAACAAGCGCATTACACACTTGAAGATGAACAAGAACGCCGCGAAGGCAGCACTGAGTATTGTCTCCAAGGACAGTTCCCCCAAGCGAAAATCTGCTCCCCGGCTTGTCGCAGTCGAGATCCCAATGGTTGACAAGTCTACTTGGAACATCATCCCTTGGACTACGTCTTCTGCAAAACCTCCTACCTCGGGACTTACTCGAGATGAAGCCCCTGTCTACAGCTCCGACATGGACAGAAACTTTAGTTGGACCTCACAATCGGGCTCAGACTCGGCCTCAGCCTCAGACTCTGACACAGACTCAGGATCAAGTTCAAGTTCACACTCAGACTCCGACTCCGACTCAGATGCAGAGGACTGCATAACCGTCCTTCCCCCTGAGCAGATTTGTACCGAGGAAGACGAAATGTCGGCGCCATCACGGCCAGGGCAAGAAGCATACGTTTCAACCGAAGCACCTTCGCGAAAGACTGCAGTGAGGTGCCGGACATTGCAACACAGTGAAAATGCCCAGGCCTCGAAGCAGATTACATTGGAAAAGGCTACGAGTCACGCTCAGGGTGTAGAAGTGCCCACCCAAAATGCCAGTAAGACGCCTCACTCTGTTCGGCACGCTGCCTGCGGTACTTCAGGATCTCTTGCTCTTCCTCACCAACCCGACCAACATTGCATATCATGCATTCTCTCCGACGCTTTGGCACCAACTCGCGGGAAAAAGCGAATTGAGGAGTCCCGATCAAGGAAGAAGTCGAACGACAAGAGACAGAAGATGGACCTGAACATAGAGTCAGCGCGCCATAGATCCGCTGAAGATTCTCAACTCAAGCAGAGAATGCCAACAGACACCGTAAGACCACAGACCAATGGCTGCCAGATTGACACAGAGAGTACAAATGATGTTCTAAATCAAGTGGTTTCTTCTCACAACGTGTGCGAAACGTCTGGCTCTGTTACAAAATCCAGTTTCAGCATCTTCATGAGTAAGGCTGTCGAGATCGAACCCACTGTTGCACCATTAGCACAATTTGCTGGCAGGAAGCGCGCCAAAGAGCCCAAGCCAGGAGAAGCGCTGGCTGATAAAAGACAGAAGACCAAGTTTGATCTGGATTTGGAATTCCATAACAGAATCTTCGATTTGACTTGACACAACCGGCAACCTCTAACCACGCATATTCCTGACTACTTCCAAGAGCAGAGAGGGCGGCGGTGAGAGTTCACACGTTACCACGAGCTAGCATGGAGACAAACTTCCAGGAGACCTCCATAGGCTGTTGAAGGGCCTTGTCTATATGGTGATGCTCGATGCACCTGACTACTCCTCGAATTTCAGACAGCTTGGCAACCTCGTCAAAAATTGGTTGTTCAACATTCACCCGAGATGCAAACTCGATACTCAAGATGAGCGCGTGATGAACGATCTGAAGCTCATAGTTGAAGCTTCTCCCTGCTTCATAACCCACCGACCGGATCAGATGATGCCGAGCAACAATCCTATCCAATTTTCACTCTGCCAAGATGCCATCATAAAGGCACTAATTCTGAAGGCAGATACTATGTCGAAGCTGGCACGATATGAAGCCCTCAGTGGTATGGGTGCTGCCCACCCGCAAAGAAGACGCACCGAAAGATCATTCGAGACTCTCATCGGTATTGCACTATATGCTTCGACGGACCAGCACTTGACCGAGGCAGAGCTTCTACAATGGATCCAGACCAAATTACCTGGCTATCAAACCGACTATGACGATTGGACAAGTCATGCGAAAGAGCAGTTGCACGCATCTTCATTCTTTAGAAAGAGCGTCTTGGTCTCTGGATGCGAAAGTTGGACCTTTGAGAAGGACTGTTCGAGGCATTTCATGCAATACGGTTTTTCAATCTTGGGGGATCGTAGTGGGAACAGCAGTATGGTTCGCCTTGGTCGCATGAGAACACTTGATCTAAACACAGAGTTGATAGTCTTGCGACAAGCCATGCTAGTACTCGCATAGCCCTTTCGGTATGGAAGAAGCTGATCGATAGAAGGCATACAGAAGACATAGGATACGGTTGGACAATGGACGAGGCACCAAAGCATCTCAGTCAACCCTAGATGTTTAACTCGAATCTCTGTCTCGGGGTACGCACACGAGACTGCTGAAGCTGGATTTTGTAGAGATTTCAACATCTTTGTTAGTGTATAGATTGTGTAGTAATTCAACATCCTTTTGGCCTTTTCATTCGTTTCAACATGACATGTTTTATGTACCGCAGAAAACACATCGTAGGTCTGGTAGGCAACTCTATTGATCTCCATACTCACGCTCTCTGCAACCTTGATCACAGATTGGCATCAACAGTGACTCTCTAGAGGTACCTACACTGTCAGAAAGGAAACACCATAATCTTTCGATATCGTTGCCACAACCTTGTCTCTGGAAGGTGACACGAGTTCTGGGCAAGAGCGAGAGAGAAAAAGTCGAGAGGAGAAATCTTGAAGGTGTTTAGCGAAGGAAAAGAGAACCTTTGATCCTATGGTGAAGACTTGTACAGTTTTGATGTCTTATCTCTCGTGAGGGAAGAACGATGGGATGTTTCGATAGCATGTTTGCTGTACGCTACACCCAACCGCACAGATCAAAGAGCCCGCCTCCAATCCCATATCCTCCATAGCCAAAAACGGTAAAAGTGTTGCCCCTTCATGACTCTCGAGTATAAGGTACTCTAAGCTCCGGCGATGTGCCAGAACTTCTCGCCGTAGAGACCACTTGACCTCTCATAACACTGTCAACCCTTTCGCTTCCATTCTCGCCCTGCTGTATCGGAATCCTCGGCTGCCTTTCCTCGTTTTCCTCGTTTTCCTCCGTCTCCGATGGACTCTCATCTCCTTTCTCTCCTTCAAATCCAGCTCTCCTCGGCGTCCCCTCTGACGTCTCCATACACGTACCAGAAATACTTCTAATCTCTATCTTGGGTATCAAGCTAGGAACCGAACTCGGAATCATACTCGGTATATCTGCTGCATGCGAAAAAGTTTGCCAGAGCAAGGTCGCCAGCCGTACGAGAAACCGCACAGGCATCCAAAAGAAACAGAGTAGAGTAAAAATGACCAACACGGCAATGAGTTGCAGTATACCGTAAACAAGACCACGGAGAAAGAGTGGTAGAGAGGGAAAAGACATCTATAACTTTCGTGGTCAGTAATACTAAACCCCCCCCTTCTCTTACCAAATAAAACAAGCAGAAGAAGAAAGGAAGGAAAGAAGGAGAAGGTATATGAGACTCACGTATAATTCATGGATGAAGCGCTGGATAATCTCCGCACCGGGATCGATAATCACTCCCACATTATGTGCGGAAGTAGGGGTGAAGGCTTGGTATAGAGACATCAAGGTTGCACAGGTGAGCCATGTTACGACGAGGGGCCGGTAGTAGTTGATGAGGAAGCGGAGGAAGGAGCGGATGGTTAGGTGGGCAAGCGAAGTCAGAATGGTCATGTCTTGCTGCAGTGGGGGGTTTGAGATCTGGTGAGTTTG
>JALPCE010000064.1:0-91892 GCA_026538705.1 Aureobasidium sp. GC_Fusr_1 | reverse complement strand
GGTGGTGGGGGGGTTGTTGTTGTTGTTGTTGTTGTTGAACAACGGTTTGTGCCTGTGGTTGCGGTTGCGAAGAGGCAGGTACTGGGGGACCGCGGGAGGGTATGGGGCCTCGAGATGGTAGTGGTCCGCCTCGACTTGGTATCGGCGAAGCAGGAGTATTTCTGACGGGTAGGCTTCTCTGTGGTGTCTGGGCAGATATCGGTGAAGGTGTAGTAGCAGTAGCAGTATTCGAGGACGCAACGGGGAATAGATGCGTCAATCCATCCACAAGGACGAATTTATCTTGTTGTGCTAAGCGTGCGAGATCGATACCCTGTTGAATTTCCTCGCATCAGTATCTCCTCCTTCTTTTGTCTGGATTTGGGCATCTTACAGCGCCTCTTCTGGCCTCGCTCTTCCAAAACTCATAGTCGCGTAACCAGGACACCAGTACCACAGTGACGTCCTGCTCTTCTGGCGATTCTGCTTCTTCCGAGGGAGTAAATGCGCTACGGAGAAGACGGGTGACGAGCCATTGGGGAGACGAGTCGAGTACACCTGTTAGAAGGAGCTGGGATCCTTCCGAGGGGAGGCGGAGGTATGATTCGAGGAGCGGCGGTGTTCGGTTGCGGGTACTCATTGTTGCTGGGGTTGTTCCAGCAAACCACCAGTGAGGTTGGTAAGTATGTATGTTGGACTTGACTTTTCGCGCGGTATGGTGGGGTTCGGCGGTGACGTTGGTCGTGGGACTTTTTTCTGGACGTGCCTGAGGCTGGCTTCGAGTTTGGCTTGTGATTCTTGGCAAAAATGTTCACATCAAGTTGGATATGGCAATTGGGCAGGGATTGTATAGACATATGAATTTCTTTATTGACTGGCTACTGGCTGAACGGTCCGCCGCATGCCGCATCTGAGCCTCATATGTCTTCAGTCCTTCGCTTGACCAGCTTGACCCCAAGCACGTTCGTGCCACTTGCACAAATGACATCTGATACCTATTCTTCAAAGGCATGTGACGTGTTGTGGCCGAGGTCAATCTCCTTAGAGGGCCCAAGTCCTTTTAATGTAGGGATCGGACTTTTCCTCCTGGGCAGCTTGCGATGCTGCACTTCTGCCATGCTTGCTCGAGAATCTGTCTCTATAGCAGGAGAAGAGAGCTGTATGCGAAGCTGTGCTGTCAAAGCATTAGGCGGGTTGTTGTGTCTTCTTCACTCTTCAGACTCGAAGCTCAGACAGTCTTCACCAGCTTGTTGACAAGCTTCTTCTGTGCCTGGAGGTCCAAATCCTTCTCGTCCGTCTCGGTCAAGCATCTTCCGATGGCGACAGTCTCTGCGATGGTTGAGCTGTCGACCCAGACCTTGCCGTTTCTTCCAACAGCCACCTCAAATCTGACCTTCTCGCCAATCTCTTCCAGCAGCACTACGCCACCCTTTCCAGCACCCATCATCAAGCGGCGAGCGAATGCAGACGAGACGTCAAAGAGCATGCCAGCCTTGAGCGGACCGAGACCGTCGGACTTTCCGGTAGCAGGGTTGACACATTCAATCTCGACATCGCTCCACTTGTCGGCCTTGGAGACGCGAGCGTACACGAGAGCTCCGGGGTTGAGTTGAGGTCTGGTCTTTTTGGTAGCGCCTTCGAAAGCAAGTTGGGCGAGCAGGACGGTGGGAGTATTGGGTGTCAGGGTGCAGTGATATATGTCGGTAGCGGAGCGTTGGATAGTGGCGACAACGAGATCGCCGACATGAGGAAGGTAGCGACCTCCGAGATTCTCAATCCAGATGGCATTCTTCTTGGAGTCGGTGCATAGCTCTCCGGCTTGAGTTGCGACAATCGTCACAGGCGGGATGTGTCGCAGACCAGGACCCAGAGTTAACGTGCGAGTTGTGTTTTGAGAAGGCAGCTGATCTGGCGACAGCTCCTGACCAGGCAGTACGATCACTGACGACGACATGATTGAATCAATTGGTTAGTTTTCCGAAATCTGCGGCGATGACGAAGGGCAGCTTTGCGATGCAGTGACGGCTCATCCTCGGCTGGAAATTTGTTCGAGGTCAAGAAAGTCTGGAGCGAAAGTCCCAGCAGAGTCGAAAGCAATCAATCCACCCTTGTCCCTGTCGCCTTTCTATCCCTGTTTGCGACAATCTCGACACCAGTCCGTTCAGCCGCTTCACCCACACATCACATTCAAAATGAGCTCCGACGGCGAGACTGCCCCCAAGGTTGCCATTGGTATCTCCTTTGGTAACTCGTACAGCTCCATCGCCTACACCTCGGGCGAGGCCAAGGCTGAGGTTATCGCCAACGAGCTTGGTGACCGCCAGATCCCCACCGTCCTTTCTTACGTCGACGGCGAGGAGTTCCAGGGTACCGAGGCCAAGTCGCAACTCGTCCGCAACCCCAAGAACACCGTCGCATACTTCAGAGACTTCCTCGGCAAGGACTTCAAGTCGATAGACCCCACCAGCTGCCACGCCTCTGCCCACCCCATCGATGCCGAGAACACCATTGCCTTCCAGATTAAGGACACCGAGGCCGACCAGCAAAACACCCGCACAATCCACGAGATCACCACCCGTCACCTCCGCCGTCTCGCTTCCTCCGCTACCGACTACCTTGGCAAGAAGGTCAACGCCGCCATCATCACCATCCCCTCAGACTTCACCGATGCCCAGAAGGATGCCCTGAACAAGGCCGCCACCGAGGCCGGTCTCGAGGTTCTCCAGTACATCACCGAGCCCGTCGCTGCTCTCCTCGCCCACGATGCCAAGAACAACGAGAACTCGACCGAGGACAAGAACGTCGTTGTTGCCGACATTGGTGGCACCCGTACCGACATTGCCGTTGTCGCCTCGCGCGGTGGCATGTACACCGTTCTGGCCACTGCCCACGACTACGAGCTCGGTGGTGCTCAGCTCGACCAGGCCCTGATCGACTACGCCGCAAAGGAGTTCCAGAAGAAGAACAAGACCGACCCCCGTACCAACGAGCGCTCGCTCGCCAAGCTGAAGCTTGAGGCTGAGGCCGTCAAGAAGTCCTTGTCTCTCGGTGCCTCTGCTGCCTTCAGCATTGAGTCGCTGTCCGACGGTATTGACTTCAGCTTGACCGTCAACCGCACTAGATACGAGCTCCTCGCCAGCAAGGTCTTTGGTTCCTTCAGCCGCCTGATCGAGTCTGCCGTCCAGAAGGCCGGTCTCGACAACCTCGACATCAACGAGATCCTTCTTTCCGGTGGTACCTCGCACACTCCCAAGATCGCCAGCAACCTCCAGTCCATCTTCGCCGAGTCTACCGTCACCGCTCCCTCGACCAACCCCAACGCCGTCAACCCCAGCGAACTCACTGTCCGTGGTGCCGCCATCCAGGCCAGCTTGATCAGCGAGTTCGAGAAGGAGGATGTTGAGCAGAGCACTCACCCCGCCGTCACCGTCGCCCCTCACCTCGCCAAGGCTATTGGTGTCCTCGTCGGTGACGAGTTCGTTACTCTGATTGACGCCAACACCGCCGTCCCCGCCCGCCGCACTGCCCAATTCAACGCTGCCGAGGGTGACGTTCTTGTCAAGCTCTGCGAGGGTGTCAGCGAGATCAAGGTTACCAAGGAGGAGGTCGCCCCCAAGGAGGCCAACGGTGATGATGAGGACTCAGACGACGACAGCGATGACGAGCCCGAGGAGACCCGCGAGAAGGTCTGGAAGGCTGGTGACGTTATCGCCGAGGCCGCCGTCAAGGACGTCAAGAAGGGCAGCAAGGTCGAGGTCCAGATCAACGTCAACGCCGACCTTTCAGTCCAGGTCATTGCCCGCGAGGTCGGTTCCAAGACCGGTGTCCGCGGTACCATTGAGGCCAGCGCATGAAGAGTTAATACCCCTCCGATCACGCCTCCTCTCACACCTCCAATGAGCTGTCCTGCCACTCCCACAGACGCTCTACATATTTCGCCCACTGTCTCAATCAGTGTACCCGCCTCTCCACAACCCGCCCCCATGACTTTTTTCGAACGGTTCTGTTTTGCATAGACGAAATGAAATGGTGTGTCTCTTGGTTCTTTTGTTTTTGTCCCCCAAAGAAGGGGTTCATATCTCTGGAGTTGATTTTGTTCCATACAAAAAAAAAAGCAATGAATAGACAGAAAGAGAATTTTTACAACACGATAAAGCAGAAAAGCATGGAGCATGTATTGGTTTTTTTTGGTGCATTCCGTCCTGTGCTCTCTCTCATAACCCTCCTGGCTAGCAAACCTTGGGTCTAAATCCTCTTTGTTCCCTTGACCAGGTGGTATGTAGAATGTGCCAGTGTTGTTGACCAAACAACATATCTCCGGTATAGGGGATTTGCCAAATGCTACAATATATACTAAACATACTCTCCTCGGGACCAGAACATGAACAACCCATGTATAGTAGAACATAGTAGTAGACAGAAGTGTCTACAGAATGACAAGAGATGGCTCTGCAAGAGAGGAATTGTGCACGAGCCTATGCAACTTTGCTCAACTGTACAACAAACACATTCGGCAAAACGATCATCAGACTGTGATGTTCACGTCAAGACACCAGAACAATCAGGAGCGAATCACAGAATCCAGCATCGCTACCTAACCACACAAGTGAACAACTAGTAGATTACCAGTCGAGTCCGAAACAATACAAGCTATTCACTCATAGGCTTATATGCTGCAAATTATCTGTGGAGATCCTGTGATGCAGAAAGACAGGCTGGAAATGGTTGTTGAGAGTCTCACCCTGACACAATGAGCATGTTATCGACATTGGTTCGATGTTTCTACATTCATGTAATTTGCTGAGAAGGCATCGACAAGTGGTTCATAACCCAGTACAAAGGTAGAAAAGAGTATCCTACACTGTAGATACCTTGCTTTCGGCACGATATATGAATGACAGGTGGAAGGAGGACACGAGAAGACGTGTATGATCACTGTCGGACACGAACTAGGAGAGGAAGGTTCAGCAAAGTAGTATCATTGAGCAAGGCGAATATGCGCCTGTTGTAGAGCACTGTAATAGCTAAAAGGACATGCTTCTACCAGTTCCTTGTGTAATATCATTCTCCGATGTAACCCATAGTATACCGCCATGCATGAGGATAAAAGCAACCATCAGATGCCGCCAAAGGAAATATCAACGCCTCCTATATACCCGCCTTGTAACGCCGTGAAAATGCGTGAGCTCGCCGGTGAGAATGACAAACGCCGCGCTGAGAAATCAGAAACATTAGGCGTGAGCGTTTACCAGAGGGTGTAGCCACCGTCAATGAGACAGTTGTTGCCAGTCATGTAGCTGGAACCGGGAGAAGCGAGGTAGACGGCGAGGTTGTTGAGGTCGTCAACAGCACCAAGACGCTTCTGAGGAGTATTGTCCATCCAGATGCGCTTCTGGGCGTCAAGGGCAGGGACACGGTTGAGAGCGGTGTCCATGTAGCCGGGCGAGATGGAGTTGACGCGAATGTTGTAGCGAGCCCACTCGGCGGCGAGCGACTTGGTGAGCTGGATGACACCAGCCTTGGAGCAGTTGTAGCCGGACTGCTCCTGGGGGTAGTTGACGATGGTACCGGACATCGAAGCAATGTTGATCATGGAGCCGCCGGTTTTGAGTTTGATCATCTGCTGACCGACAGCCTGGGCGACGAGGAAAGTGCCGGTGACATTAATGTCGATGAGGCGTCGGAACTTGTCGGATGGATAGGTCTCGGCCTTGATGTTGGAGCTGGGAAGTGTCAGCATGAGTGAGGAAGGGCGTGAAGGATGTGTTCTTACTCGGCAATACCAGCGGCGTTGATGAGAATATCAATCTGGCCGTAGTGGGCAGCGACATCCTGAACAGCCTGCTGAATAGCGGGCTCGCCACGAACGTCGACCTTGTAGAAGCGAACGTCGACACCGGTCTGAGCAGAGAGCTGCTGGGCAGACCTTTCGCCGAGCTCCTGCTGGACGTCGAAGATGGCAATGCCCTTGACACCAACTTCGGAGAGGGCCTGAGCCATGTTGTATCCCAAGCCGCGGCCGCCACTGTGAATAATAGTCAGTAAAGTGTGTGGTGAAGACTGGAGTGAAGCGATCGTACCCGGTAATAACAGCGACCTTGCCGAGGAGGGTAAACTTCTGCATTGTGAGAGGAAGGGCCTGGATGAGCTCAGGCTTGAGAGGCTGAGCAGTGACTTCGATGTCCTGGCCAGGAGGGTTGACAGGCTCGCTGGCAGTGGGGACCGAAAGGGTCTCCTGCTCACGCTGACCAGACTTCGAGTAGGAGACGACGTTGATGGACTTCTCATCACCGAGAGCACGAGTCGAGGCGAAAGTGCGAATTGAGAGAGGCGCCATGGCGACTTGAACCGATGTACGGCGAGCTGCGCGCAGAACAGAAGTGCGCATTGTCGACAAGTATGCCATGTTACCGAGTGTTGGAAGTTGTGACGAAGGAAGAAGTATAAGAGGGAAGGATCAAGTAGATGATCAAAGGTAGAAAGACTTTGATGAACTTGTATGAGATCGTCAAAGTTGGGAGTGGATGGTCGAAGCGAGGGAGGAATTGGCTCGGCGACCACGTTATATACACGCGGGAATTGGGAGGGCGGGGGGTGCCGTCGCGTTCGAGGTGAAAGGCAGGAAGTGATGAGTGAGGAAGTTGAGGCAGGAACGAATGACGCTTAAAGTAAACTTTGGCGGTCTGCTGTCTTCTTTTTTTCAACCCGAGTGGAAGGTGCAAGTGAGTGCCGGGCAATCGACGGCAGGAAGCGGAAGAGCTTGGAACTTCAATTGACGGTCAATGACGGGCTTATGAGGAAACACCCATGGGCAAGAGAAGATATACCTAGTCAGAGCTGTACTGCAACAGCTTGTTAATGAGCCGATCAAACACGAGCGCTATGGGCACTGGTTATCACTTTCAGTTGCTTTCTCCAAGAGATACAGTTGAACGAGATGACGCAGTTTGTGACAAGTTGCCTGGTGATATCAACAAGGTGAAAGATCAGGGATGTGTCAAGAATAGAAGTAGTGGCTCAGGTCAGCTTATCAGAACAGACGGGAGCACAACGGATATGTGCAGTAAATGTGATTGATCAAGGAGGCCTGAAACCAGAAGAAAGCAGAAGGATCTCTGAGCTCCAGGTAGGGTCTACTCCCTTTTATCATCATCCCTTCTCGTTCATGCATGGCAGGGTAAAAGAAAAAACATTGTTGCTACCTAGGCCTTCCATGTGTCGTAACACGGTCATGTGGCTTCTCACCGTTGGCACCGGGAGCGGTGAGGACTGCAGAGAAGCAAGGACCCGATATCCCCTGTCTCCCTATGGATTGCGTGCCTTTGGGAGGTTATGGATCGATGAAGGACAGTGCAGCCGCGAAACGCCGTCACAAAAGATGAGCTCCCCCAGTTTCTCGGGACCCCACATGCCCAGAAAAGATTGACGTGCGACCCACACTTTCACCTCTTCGACATGTAACAGGCTTGGTGAAGGGTTCGTGGCGCAACCTGCAGCGACCAACTCGATATCTGCATGCAGGAGCAGAAAAAACTCATGTCCGGGTTCGACATGTCGCATCTTCGATCTATCGATTTGCGAGCTGGACGACGAGAAACCAATACACCGTCTCTGTTCGCGGTCCGATATCCTGACTCCTTCTCAATGTCAAAGCCATGCCTGTCCACATGTATCATCTTTGTGAAATGCCTAGGAAAGTCACTACCTCAACAGATTGGATGTTGAGGAGATTGAGACCACAGCCGTCAAGGCAACGAGTGAGCCATGTTGTGATCGAGGGGCGACCCAGTGTCTTCTCCTTGCGACCCTACTGTTAGCTTGTAGAGACAGATGCCTGAAATTGCACACTGTGAAATAGAGCATGCCATTTTTTCCACGAGAGATTGATGGACAACGGTCCGCAGGGAGTGGACACGATCGGCCCGTGGCGCCCCGGTTGCTGGCGTGGGGGTTGGTGCGAACGCCTCACGGGCATGTCAAAACCCAAATTGAAACATCGAGTTGTGAGTTTTGAAAGTCAGTCGGTCTCGAACCAGGCTTTCATGCAGCTTGGAAAAGCGGTTAATCTGTTTGACCTTGGGGATGAAGTGGAGATTAGACGGGAAAGAGAGCCGACATGGTGCGAAGAAGAAAATGACCAACTCTTCACTATGTATGTAGAAAGAAGCGGTCTGTACATCAAGGTATATAACAGAAGAAACAGGACCCAGAGAAACCACCTTCGAACGCCGTGCACGCGGCGCTATGCAAATCAAGAAACAAGAAAGAAAAAGGAGGCACCATATCCTTAATTAGAAGGGAAGGGCGGGTTTGCACAGAAGCGTGTGTCGGACGTAGAGGCGGTGTTTAGGTAAGTTCAACGTAGTTGCTGCACACCATTGTTAGTTTCGTCCAACAGCTTGCAGAACGACGACAACTTACCTGGGGAAAATGCCTTCCCTTGTGCCAATTCTGCCTGTCCACCAATCATTGCTGTTATCGGTCTTCTTGACAATGGTAATGATCTCGCCCTTCTTGAAACCCAAGTCTCCAGGCTGATCAGGATCGAAGGTGAACTTTGCGATGGCCTGACCAGGCTTGGGGGTTGCGGTGTTAGCGCTGCTAAAGGTTGGCTTAGGAGCACTAGGTCTGGAAGGTTTGCGGTCAGAGTACGAGTATTCTGCCTGATCGGCGTATGCGCTGTTGCTGCGTTGACGAGAGGCTTCCAAACGATCGAATGTTTCGCTGGGGTTGGCGCGCGATCCGAAGCTGGGTTGTCTGTCATAGACATCGTCCTGCCATGTACTGGCACGTGAAGGAGCTCCAAAGCCGCCGGAAGCGCCTGTACGGTCTGATCGGACACCCTCACCATGAGCAGAACCTCTCTTGCCCTGCCAGATGACATCGTCGTGAGACTCATCGTAGACTGGGATGTCGTTGTACATGGCCTCGCCTTGCTGGGCAGCGACTCCGGCAAAGACTCTGCTGTTGAGGACGCGCATTAGAGGCTCGGCCTGAGGCGGAACGGGAACGGCACCCTCGAGCAGGGCTCTGGCAGTGACGCGACGGTTGTACATCTTCTCGTTCGCATCTCTTCTCTCAATCATGGCACTGCCTTCCAGAGAAATACCGGCGAACAAGCCCTTGGTTTTGCTGTAGGCAAAGATACCAGCGACGCCCTTGAGCGACGCAGCACCAGCGGCCTCGGCATTGCGACCGACGGGACCGGCGGCAATCGAAACGTTGCCTCCCAGGGTGATACTGCCGGCTTGAGCGAAGGTACGGACAGCAGCAGCGTCGTTGAGGATGAAGACGAAGTCGGTGAGTTCGAAACCAATCTGACCACCAAAGCCACCACCAACAGTACCAATGGCGGAAGGAGCGGACCTGAAGCTGATGTAAGCCAATGCCGATGACAGAGCGAGGAGGAGGTGAATTACCAGGTGCCATCTGACAGGCGGGCTACTAGGACACCGGAGCCGAAACGAGCGCTACCAAGGAAGCCTGCCTTGAAGACGGTCATGATGGCGAGACCTTTGGCATTTGCGAGGATTTGGGGTGGGATGATCTTGTCGGGGCCGAATGATTGTTTTGGGTCGATGAAGGACGCGAGGATCTTTCCGGTCTTCTTGCATTCGCCTACAGGAGTTCAGCAGTCGAACATAGGAAAGCAGTACGCGAGCGCGACTTACTCTTCATAGAAGAGGGCAGCGGGTTGTTGATGAGCGGCATGTCGGGCAGTCGGGATAGCAGTCGTGTGAGAAATTAAAGGATGGGAGAGGACTAGGCGACGAAGATAGAAGCCAGGTTTTTGCACAGGGAAGAAACGACGACGGGCGCAGCGACACGAGAGAGAGTGTTAAGGCATTCAAGTCCGTCAAACTCGGGCAAGTCATGGCATACCTAGCTCGGCGGAAGCCCCACCAAGAACGAATCATCGTCATTGTCCGTGCTCGCCGACCCCAGACCGGCAACAATTTCCCGAAGGCCGCGACCTTCGTCTAACCATCCATTCTTTGTTCCTGGGATCCATCGCATCTGCCTACCCTGCTACGCCTCAGTCGTCGCAATCCGACCATCAATACCCACAAGGCCCTTCTGAGATATCGCCACAATGTCCGAAGCCTACGAGCGTGAACGGTAAACACACTTTCCTCTCTGCTGCTCCCTGTGCACAGCCACTGACATCTCCAAAGTCAAAACAACTCGCGACTGGACGACCTCGCCGGAAAAGTGTCCGCCTTGCGCGGCGTTACCATCGACATCTACGACAATGCCCGCGACCAGGGCGTCATCGACTCCTCCGTACGCCGCTCTTACCCCTGACTGCCCGAGTCTACAATCCGACTGATACCTGGGTACAGACAAATGCTTTCTCTACCTTCTCAAACAGCTTGCAGGGTAGTGCTGGAAGATTGACACGTATGGCACAACAAGGAAACAAGGTCGCCATCCTCAAGCTCGCCGGAATTCTCATCGCCATTGTCCTTGTCCTTTACTGGGTCGGCGGCTGGGTGTTTGGAGGCTCCAAGGCTGCTTGAGCCTTACACCACCTCGTTGATACGATTCTCAAAACGCAACTGTAATGGCCCAAAGTACTCTTGGATGTAAGAAGAGCAGCGTCATGCGCCCACTGGACTGGGAGCATATACCCGCCCAGATTCATATGGAAGGGAGGCTTGATTAAAGCGGCCGAATTACCTATCATGGCTACATACATGGCTGGCTGCATTACATCGCAGCGACAGGTCGGTCCATCCGCAGAGTACTGCCGCGGAGACGAGCCGACAATGTTTGAAAACATGCAGAGGAATCATGGGCATGCCACTTTTACCACATCCTCATCATACTTCACGAAGTCACCACAACAGCAATATCCGCTGGACATGTATAACTAATCGGGGTCAAAAGTTCTGAGATATTTTCATTTTGTATATTATGCAGAAGAACATCTGTATTCAATCCTGACCATCAAGGTCTTCAATGCTGTTTTTGCTTTCTGACAATGCTACTAATGCTGCTTTCTTAACCCCAGACGTTACCGAAAAGATCATCTGTGGTTGGACCCTTGTTGTTAGACGTAGAGGCAGCAGGTGCAGGTGCACTGCTCCAGCCACCAAAGTCATCGTCCTGGCTGACGGTAGGCTTGTTAGAAGAAGTGCCCTCATTGCTTCCCCAACCACCAAAGTCATCGTCGTTCGACACACTGGTCATGGCAGGTGCCTTGTACGAGGTAGTGGTTGGAGCAGGAGCCTTGTAAGAAGTTGTGGGTGGTGCAGGTGCTGCTGGCTCAGGGGTACTCCAAGCGTTGTTCGAGCCCCAAGCGTCCATGTTATCGAGACCGCCCATAGCGGGTACGGGTGCAGGCTTGGAGGGCGGGGCAGGATTCGACAAGTTGAAGGCAGAAGCAGAAATTGAAGTTGCCGGCTTGGAAGGTGCAGGGGCGCTCATATCGAACAAGTCTCCCATACCGGAGCTGGCGGGGACCGGCGACCTTGTGGATATGGGTGCTGGTGCAGGCGATGGTGCGGATGTGAAATCACCAAAGTCGCCAAAACCACTTAACATGCGAGCTGGCTGCGGCTTGGGGGCAGGTGCAGCGGATTGCTTCGGTGGCGGTGCGGGCTTAGCATCGAAGAAGCTGCCACCACTGAGAGAGCTTTGACGTGATGCTGGGGAGGTCAGGTTTGAGAAGGCAGAGGGTTTGGGTTGCTGTTGTTGCTGTTGGAGAGCGGGCGAGCCACCAAAATTCAAACCGCCAAAGGCATCAGCCATACCACCAAACGAGGATGTCGAAGCGGCGGGAGATTGCATTGGTGGAGAGGCGAAGCCACCAAAGGCATTCGAGGAAGACTGAGGTTGCTGCACGGGGGCAGGCTTGGGTGCAGATGCGTACAAGGACAGAATGGACTGCTTGAGATCTGATCGTGGGTTGCTTCCAGGAGTAGCAGCTCCTGAAGCAGCGCTAGCTGGGCGTGCTGGAGGTGCAGACTGGCTGGTTCCGAAAAAGTCAAGACCAAGTAGAGAGTCGCCAGGACGATTTTGCTTAGGAGGTGCGGCGGGGGCCTTTTGTTGTGGAGGAGGTCTTGAAGAGATCGAAGGTTCAGCAGTGCTGGCGCGGGCAGGGGTCGGGTCGTCGCCAAACAGATCGATAACTGGAGCGACAGGTCTGGGAGCTGCCGGTGGAGCAATAGGTCCGCTACTCATGGAAGCATTTCTGAGTGAGGCAGACCGGTCGAGCTTCGCCTTTTCTTGAACTACGCTGAGAGGCTGCCTTCCAGTTAGCGGCCTTGTACCAGCAGAGGGTCAGTCTGAATTTACCACGTCTTCATCCCCACCCTCGCTTCCCAGAGTCGAGGGGTCCGGGATGGGGCCATCCATAGTCCATCTCTTCGAGTCATACTTGGTGCGGATGAAGTTCTCGATCTTACTGCATGCATGTTAGTCATTAGAGTCGGAACAGGACGTCCTTCCAGGTACGTACGCTTCGGCGGGAACGTGACCAGGGGCGAGCTTTGCTTCCCAGTACCTATGAAACGGCAATCAGAAACTTTACGCGATACAGAACGAGGATTCGTACTTATTGGCTCTGGTGTTGCCCCATTTCAGCATGCTCTGAAGCTGCTCGTCGGTCCAAGAATCCAGGTCGACAGATTTGACTCTGCTGATATGCGTGCCCATACCACGGTGGATGCCAGAGCAGCTGAAGATATTGTCAGCAAGCGTCTGGATACATAGCAGTAGTGACTGCATACCGGATACAGATGAAAATGCCCAAGTTCCAGCTGGCCCATCTCGGATCTGTCGACAGCTGTCAGCTTCCACGCATCGTTACAGTGTTCAAACACCGTACGCTTGTTCCTCTTGCAGTCTGCGCAGCTCTTGTTTCCTTCCAACTTGACCAAGCTCTTCAACGTCTGTTGGTTCTGCATCGTCCTATCGGGTCCGGCGGGTCTCCGTGACATGGCGGTGGCTGTGAGGAGTTTAGGGGAGTGTCGTGTGCAGTGTGGTGACGATGGGTTGGTCCAGCAAAGTGAATGTTGTTGCGTCTGCGATACCACGGAGGTGTGCCGTTGTGAGATCAAAGTGTTGTGTATTTAATTTGGGACAAGGACGAACGATTAATCAAAGCTGCCCCTCGGCCGTGAGCCCAGAAGCCCAATTCCGAATGACGCTGTCCGCCCTTTATTCCTTGGCATTATTGACTCAATCGAACAACAAGGAGCGTAGTATCTTGTTGCATGAGTTGCATTGGTTTCAATAATCCTGCTCCCTTGGAAGCAGAGGGAATATATGTAAAAAGACAATTGACCATCCCAGCGCCTCGCTGCCATGCCTCATGTTGGGTATTGCGCCAAAAACACCGACCAAGCTGTAATGCATCCTCGTCTTTGTCGTCTTCTTTTGTACCCCAATACAATCTTCACCATCTACCGCCTCCCCTTCTTCCAAAGCCACCACCGCCTCCACCTCGTCTGCCGCCATAGCCACCACTGCGACCGCCGTACTCCCTGTCATCGTAACCACCCCTGGGACCAGAAGGCTCGTCACGGATCGGCGGTTGTCGGCCTTGAAGGTCCTTTTGTAGCTGTTGGTACGTCTTGCGCATTTGGGCATAACCCAGATGCATCTTTCCGAAGAAGTGATCTGCCAGTCTACGATCGTTGTCCAGCCTGCTCAGATATGCGCCGCACACATCGCAAACTTGAAGCTTTTGGTGACCAGAGGGACCCGAAGTGTCGGATAAAGCCTTGAGCTCACGTTCGCGATCCTCCTTCAACTGTTTTTGCTGTCTGATACGGAAGTACTCTGTGACGGCCGTATTGACACTACCCAGCTCGCCCAGGATCTGAACTTCGACCAGACCGTCCTCGATGTTGCGCGAGAGTTCGCCAATCTGTTTCAGAAGAGCGTTTGTTTGGCGGATCTCATCGGGAGTCTTTTCCAAGCGGCGCTGGGCGCTGTCGATGCGTCGGTTGCAGTCGTCGATGTATTTTTGCATGTCTCGCATGTAGTCGAACTCGAAGCCCCATTTGCGCTTTTGTTGGTCGTCTGCGTTTTCGTACTCGGACTTCAGGGCTTCGCTGTGGGTCTTTGGACACAGACCGAGATCTTGTTTGGTGTTGGTAAACAGGTCGTGAGGACAGGTGCCGACAAGGTAGGAGCGGCACACCTTTGGATCAGTGATGGACAACTGAGGAGCGCGCGATGCGCCAGGGCCAGCCAGCAACTGCTCGCCCATGAGCTGCTCTGTAGAGACGTGTCAGGAATGTTTTCGAAGTAGAGATGTTTCATGTAAGAGCGTACCCAGCAGCTTTCTCTGCTCGGCTGCCATGTTGAGTATGCGCTATGTCGCAAGCGTGATTTGTAGACGAAGATGTGGGGTTTCAGGCGACAAAGCAGTCGTAAGGGTAGATCAAAGGTATTGCAAGATGATTGATGTCGTATTCGTGGTGGTATACAGATGGAAAGCTTTCTGAGAGAGCAGCAAAAGCGGAAGAGAGAGAGAGAGTGGCCGATCCGCGTTGAACGACGTCTTGGCACATGTATGCTCGACTTGGTATCCCCCTTTACATCTTCAACTTGCGCCATGAGGCCGCCATGCTTGTGATAGTCTTTGCTCTGTCGCTGCTGTGCCTGTTTGCACCATGGGCTGAAGGGCAATACACCGAGCAGCTGGAGCTGCATCCGCTGCCTCAATCTCAACTTCTGGCCGCCTTCAACTTCAAGGCCAACACGACCAAGTCCGACTTCGATGCCCAGAACTACCGCCTGTTCCCACGTTCGTTGGGTCAGATCTTGCAACACACGCATGCGAGGGAACTCCATCTCCGCTTTAGTCTTGGTCGCTGGGACTCGGAAAACTGGGGACAACGACCGCGACATGGCCGCCGTGAAGGAGGCACTGGTGTCGAGCTGTGGGCCTGGGTCGAGGCAGACTCTCACGAACAAGCCAATGCTCGCTGGTTGACTCTGAGCAATGCTCTGTCTGGTCTCTTCTGTGCCTCGATCAACTTCATCGACTCGACCAAGACCATCCGCCCAGCAATGACTTTTGATCTGGAGGGTTCTCACAAAAACACATCTGGCTTGCACCTGCTGCATGGCGCCCTGCCTCATGAAGTCGTCTGCACCGAGAACCTGACGCCCTTCTTGAAGCTTCTCCCGTGCAAGGGAAAGGCTGGCATTGCGACTCTGCTAGACGGACACAAGCTGTTTGACGCCTCCTGGCAGACAATGGCCATCGATGTGCGCCCTATATGCCCTGCCGATGGAAGCGAGTGCTTGCTGGAGATTGAACAAACAGTGGACATGGTTCTTGATCTTGACCGATCTATGCGATCTCAGCATGATCCCATTCCCAGGCCTCCGCCAGTGGAGGAAATCGCCTGTGACACCGACAAATGGTACAACAGTCACGATACCTGCTACCCACGCGAACGTTCCACCGAGCGTGATTGGACTCTGAGCAAGGTCTTCGGTCGTCCTATTCGTGGCTCTTGTCATGTCAACGAAGGTGCTTCCCCTGAGTCGGTCACGCTGCACGCCGCTCCTGATCAAGATATTCAGATCACCGCCCAGGAGGCTTACAGTGAGCACAAATCCGAGGAAGGTCTTGTACGCTATGTTCTTCCATCATCCGGTGATTTTGATATCGCACTGGGCGAGCAACCCTTGATCTCGCCTTCTACTCTCGAACAACCCCACCTTCGTGCAGAACGAACTATGGTCGGCTACGGTCAGGAGCGAGGTGGTATGCGTGTCATCCTTACCAATCCATCTACTACCGATTCTGTCGATCTTGTCTATCTCGAGTCTTTGCCGTGGTTCATGAAACCATATCTACACACTCTGCACGCTTCCATCAACTCTGCGCCATCACCATCATCAATCCAGCAGATCTTCTACAGGCCTGCCATTGACCGTGCCAGAGGTACTCATCTCGAGCTACGCCTCCATGTTCCCGCCGGCGCCTCCTTGGTTCTGACTTACGACTTTGAAAAGGCCATTCTACGATACACCGAATATCCCCCTGACGCCAATCGCGGCTTTGATGTTGCACCTTCAATAGTCAAACTGCTTACCAATTCGACCAACGGAGAACACAGCATGTCTGTATATCTACGCACCACTTCTATGCTCCTGCCACTCCCGACCCCAGACTTCAGTATGCCGTACAATGTCATCATCTTGACCAGTACCGTCATGGCCATGGCATTTGGTAGTATCTTCAATTTGATCGTGCGCCGTTTTGTCGCTGCAGATGAGGTCGAGCCTGCAGGCATTGTTGCAATCAAAGCAAAGTTGCAGGCTCTCGTCTTGAAATTGAAGCAGAAGATCCAAAAGAGTAGAGAAGTCAAGGCTGCCGATCTAAACGGCGAAACCAAAAAAGTACGGTAGTTGGATATGCCTTTCGGCCACAGCCCACAGTATATGAGAAAATGACTCTTTCTGATCAACAATTCAATCCTTTGCACCGTGATAGACATCGCCCGATGAAGCAGATGCAGCTCCTCCCGCAGCTGTACCACTCCCTGCTCCCTAATGATGTTATCTTCTGACCATGGATTGTACAATGCTTAATCTAAAGAAGAGAGTGCCTATCCGAAGAAAGTGCACTCAAGGCTCTCGCATCGAAAAAGCTTGGCCGTGTTGCAGTCTCACTCTCACTTTCACTCCATTCCTGCTCGGTCTCACTTCTGAGCTCCTCTAGCCCATATGTTCCTACCGATTGCCCCTCATTCCATCCCCTCCCCTTTAGCCCAGTCGTTAATCCCCTCCAAAGATCTCGAGTTCGAATCTCTGCATCTGCTAACAGTACTTTCTCAGAACGTCCGTGGCCCTAGTCACAATCTCCTTGTGGTGAGGTTAAGATAGAGGCGTCTTCCTGTCGGCTAACTGTGTCTTCGTAACTTCATGGGTGGGTGATTTCTCGCCCCTTGTTTAGCCTAACCAGCAGAGGTCCAGGGACCTAGCCCACTCGCCAGCCCGGAGCAGCGGTTTCTGCACCTGATCTTGCAAACACAAGGATGGTTGATTCTGCGCGCACTGGGAGTGGCTACGACTGATCGTTCTTCTAGAGATGACTTGCAAACACAAGGCCTTCACTGCTGGATGAAACATGTCTAGTTGTTCAATATTCGCGACCCCCGCTGTAAGTAATCACTTCCCCTGAAAACACTCGAGATCTTTGGCATCACTTTCTTTTTTGCTTCCATTTGTTTGTCTTATGTACAGCCCATTCTTGTCCAATGTTATGTTCATCTATTTGCCTTTTGGATTGGTCTCTGCTGGATGATCAAACACCTTTCCTGGGTTCATCAACCAATTTGGATCCAATGCAAGCTTGACCTTCTGCATCACGCCAATAGTATCCAAGCCCAGCTCTTTGACCAGCGAATTCTTCTTTCCCAATCCAATGCCGTGTTCACCGGTGCATGTTCCTTCCATCTCCAACGCTCTGTCTACCATCCTCGTCACACATTCTTCGACCCTCTTCTTTTCTTCTGGATTCTTGCCATCATACATGATGGACTCGTGGAAGTTGCCGTCGCCGACATGACCAAGAACAGACGCAAAGAGACCCAATTCATCCATCTCGCGCTTCGAGACCTCGATAATATCTGCCAGTCTTGATACGGGAACAGCAACATCGGTTGACCAGACTTCCTCATCACCCTTTCTCAACGCCAACATGGACCACAGGGATTCCTTTCTCGCCGACCAAAGCTTCTTCTGCTCCTCTGGATCGGCAGTAAACTCGAAGTCGATGGATTTGCACTGTTTAGAAAGTTTCTTGACCAAGTCGATATTTTCTCTAACTCCTGCTTTTGTGCCCGAGAACTTGAAGAACATGGTGGGTACTTCGCGCCAGACCTTTTTTGTCGACTTTGACTTGTTGACCACGCTCATTTGAACTTCATCCATGATCTCCATTGCGCCAATTGGGACGCCGGCTTTGATGACGCGTGAAGCTGCACTTGCTGCATCGCGGATGGTAGGGAATGTTACCACTGCCACGCTTGTTTCCTGAGGGATGACTTGGAGTTTGAGTGTGATTTCCGTCACAATGCCCAGGGTGCCTTCGGAGCCAATGAACATTCCTGTGAGGTTGTAGCCAGCAGAAGACTTTCTGGGTCTTCGTTTTGTCTTGATGATTGTGCCGTCGGCGAGGACGACTGTCAAGTTGAGTACGTTGTCCTTCATGGTTCCGTAGCGTACGGCGTTTGTACCCGAACAATTCGTTCCTGTCATTCCGCCAATCATCGCACTCGGGCCTGCATAGATACTGTTAGCACGTCCCTGGGGTATGCCTGGGTTCTTGCGTACCAGGATCGACCGGAAAAAACAATCCCGAGTCTTTTATGTCTTCGTTTAGCTTCATCCAGCCTATCGAGGGTTGGACCACTACATCTAGGTCCTCATCATGCAAGGCGAGGATCTTGTCCATGAAAGCAAAGTCGATACAGAAGCCGCCGTACGGGGCTGAGAAGTTTCCTTCTAGACTTGAGCCCCCAGAGTATGGGACTAAGAACAGAATCAGTATAATGCATCATAAGCAGACCAGAGCCTTGCCTACCTATAGGGATCTTATGCTTATAGCAAACTTTGGCAATCTCTGACACCTCTTCTGTAGACTTGGGATACACGACAGCAATGGGAAGCACATCAACATTGATAGTCGACCACTCCGAGTATCCATGTCGATGCAATTCATCATCATCGGTGGTAATCGAGTCTTCACCAAGTTTCGTCCGCACCTCTTCAATTGCCTATACTTTATCAGCACAATTCGTATAAGATATACCACAGCCAAGATGTTTACCTTCTCCCACTCTGTCTTCTTCGCATAGACCGGGACTTGAGAAGCATTTACCCCATCTTTCTTGTAAGTTGTCCCAGCATCATAGATTCCATATGTGTACGCCAATGCTCCTGTGAACGCACTCAGCAGTAACACCTTGTTAGTAGTCCAGAAAGAGGCCTGTCCGATAGATCCAGCATTCGTAGAATTGAATCGTTGTTGTGGACGGCTTATCGATGGAGAACGACGAGGGCGGAGTCCCCGCATCATGGATGGAGTCAAACGTATCCTTGTCGCCATTGTCCAGCTTTTCCAAAGAGTCACTCCGAGTGGAGAAAAGTATAGTTTTCGTAGAAGACGTAGTAGAAATGTCTCTTACTGCTCTATCAAGTTCTTGTGTATCAGGTTCGAAGGATTGGGCAGAAGCACGTTACCCGAGGCTCGGAGCACGTAAACAGCATGCGATATGATGTTCGGCGGGAAGGCCGTATGCGGAAGGTTTCCGCTGCCACTTCACTCCTATATAATACGTCTCCGTGTGCGATAGACAGTCACAGTGCAGTTATAGAAATGCACAATCCTTTTTGTAACAGAGTGAGGTCCATGGGAAGAATGTTGTGCTTAGGCATCTCCATGGTGGCACCTCTATCTGGAAGGGTACTGTGTATCTTTATGGCCTATCATAGCTGTCTTTGCATATGGGTAGAGAATAGAACCTCCACCTCTGGCCTAAGGTGCTCAGGTTTGCTTGAGTCGAGGTTTCCCGGTACTTGCATACCTGATCTTGCATAACAGTAGACATGCATGCAGTGGTCTGTCATAGCTTTCGGAATCAGGTCCGAGATGAGGGCTTCCACACCGTCAGGTCGATGACCAAACACCCTCTTCTAGTTATAGCAGATTGCATATATGCAATGGAAATGGCGCCAGAGGTCATGCCAAGTCAGGCCAAGCCAGTAGTCGCTGTCGTTCTTGCTCTTGTTACGTGTAGGCAGTCCGGTTGAAGGGTGTGTTATAAAGCAGCGTCTATAACACAAGATCTCGCGGACTGGCATTTACGCGAATATCGCAGATTCGTCGGTGCAACTCCATGAACGAGGAGAGGGTCGACGTGCAGCCAAGACAACTGAAGCTGAGCAGCAAGGCACATGCCACCATGTTGTCATGTTTGCGGGAATGCTTTCAAACCTCCCTGTGCTTTCCATAATCGGCGATCTTGCATGCGAGATGCGCCGAGCATTCTGTATCTGCTCGTCTACAAGGCTATGTGCCTCGGACTCTACACCTTCCGAATGGATGTTGCCTGACAAACACTTTAAGGGCGATTTTCTCACATTGGCATCTGTAAATGGGACGACAGGTATGAGGCACAGCAAAGAAGTGATTGCAAGGGCTCGGGATTGCCCAGTACATGTATGCCTTCGCCCTAGCATCATCGGGCATCTCGGCAGAACGCCAGCCATAGGGACCCACAGAGAATCAACCAATACTGGATCGTGGTGGCTGCTATAGAAGGTCGTTGCCCTTCGGACAACAGGAAAGCAATTGTGTCATGTTGACGGCTGAGGCTCTGGTTGCTCGGCATGGATGCAACACAGGTCATGCAAGCGTCAGTCCACATCTGAATGCGGTAAATGCTTACAAAAACCTGGGACCTACCGTCTATACTTGATCTTTTTCGAAGCCATGGGCATTGTGTTGAGGCGGAGGCTTTTCCGCAACTGTCAACTGTTCGCACCGAGCCGTGCCCCTCGAAAAAGTCACCATCTATGTCCCTTGCTGCAAACTCTATTGGCACATGCTTGTAGCCTCGTGCAGAGATGAATGAAAAAGCAGGTGGGGATTTTCTGGAGTTCAAATCCGCCGCCGACGGACTTGGTGACCGAAGAACAACTCAATATAAGGAGGGTGCATACCCGTGGAACCGAGCCCATTCTTGTTCTTTTCCCTGTCTGTTGCTTCTGCCTTCTGCTTCCATTTCCCTTCTCTTCCTTTGGTGGAGTTTGTCGACTGCTTCTCACAATGAATCTTGCAAGCATACTCCAGTATCCCATTGAGGATACCCAAACACCATCTCGACACTCCTCCGAGACAAGCATATCGACCTCGCCGATACTTTCACCTCACACAGAATACGGTGTATTAGTAAAGTCACCGAAGTCAAAGCGTACACAGACCAAAGCCGCATGTCTCAAATGTCGACAACGAAAATCAAAGGTGGGTATCTTGTCGAGTCCAGCATCTTTGTCCCCCAACCCTATTGACTCTGATCTCTATGACAGTGCGATGGAGACCGGCCATCATGTAAGATGTGCGTCGAGAAGAACTCGGAGTGCGAATATTCTGTCGAGGAAGGAAAGACACAACAACAAGCTACGAAAGAGCAGCTCAGATCATATAAAGATGTGTTGGCGTTGCTGCGGAAGAGTTCGCCCAAGGAGAGTGATGCTATCTTGCACATTCTCAGGAACATGTCACTCGACGATGCTTGCAGGTTCATACTCGATGGACCAGTGTTCCTACCGAGTCGGTGAGCAGATGTAATACCATTCACGCGGATAGAAGAAAGACACTACCCATACACGTATCAAAGGTACCAAGACAGTAAATGTTGCCACTACATTGACTGTACGCGGATTGTGCTACCATCACTGATCGATGTTTCGTTCAGCAAGGTGTAAAATTGGTGTTAAATTGAGTTTGTAGACATTAAGTAGAGAAGAAGTGGTTGGTATGTAGAGAACTTCCTCGTAAACTTCATGCTTTGCCAATCATGCCACTTCTAATAGTGAAGGCAGTGCTGATGCGGTGTTGCTTGCGAGCAGGGCTTATACTGCGGGATCGACCTTCATCAGGTTGTAGTCCAGGAGCTGGAGACACAGCGATAGTATGCCTCTTGGTCGGATCTCTTCTCTTGTTGCTCTCGTTCGTGTCGGCGCGTGGCCACTGGACCAACGGTAGTTCCCCAGAGAAATGGATGCCAGCATCTCGCTCAAGTTTTCTCCGCCAGATCTCCGTTTCCATGTTCCACCATGTTTCGAGCTTCGCGCGTCTCTTTTGGATATCCTCGTCCCAGTCGCGGACCATGTCGTCGCATTCGCGCTGTAAACTTTCAATCTCTTTGAGTTGGCGTGCTTCCAATTCTGCTAGCTCTTCCTCTTGCTTTACCAATCGTTGGCTGATGCGCCTGCTTTGCTCGCCTCTGAGCACGCTGATAGCGCCGTCGTGTTTCGCGTCCATCTGGTCGCGTGCTCGTCTAGCCTTTGTGAGTTCGGCCAAGTCGCGATCTGTGATGGGTCTGTCGTGGCGGTCGCCGCTTGTTGTCTCTCCTCGGCAGTATGCCTCCATGTGTTTGAGGGCGATGGCGTTGTTCCGTGTTTCCACTTCATGTCCTTCGCGCATCTCGTGTTCGTCCAGCACATGCTTGTCTTCTATGCGAGCGATTACGGCGCCCTGTTTCTCTGCCAGCTGATCCTTCTGCCGGTCGAAGTATGGTAGCAGTTGTAGCTTGCGCACTGCATATCCATCCATGACGCCTTGTCTTTTTCTCCCAGCCCAAGCAACCAGACTGTCCCGTTGCCGTTCTTGCTCCTGTCTTAGGTGCTTGAACTCGGGTATCTCCATTGCCTTTTCCAGATTCTTTTTCTTCTCCTCCGAAGTTTGGAACTCCTCGGCTCCACAGACTGGTGATCTTGACTGCGATCGTGACTTTGGGAACGACGTCGGGTGTGATGTGATTTCCGATTCTTGGATTGTATGTGGTGATGTGGTCGCCTCGTCATCCCAAGCAACCAGCATGTTCATCAAAACGTCCTGCTCTTCTTGACTCATCACACTTGCGACCAAGCTGCCTGGTATTGGGCGTTTGCAACATGTTGGCGGTATGTTCTCATCATTGAGCGAGTCCTTGATTATCTTGCGTAGAGCGAGGGTACAATAGCGGTGGCCACAGGACAGGGTGTGCAGCGTGCGGCGGTGGCGGGATCCGCTTTGTGGGCAATGAGGGCAATCGCTGTGTATCTGATCAGACTCCAAATCTTCTCGTTCAAGAGCCTTTGCTTACTCTTTCTCTCTGGTCGAGTCTCCTGAATCAGTTCTTCTCAATCTCAACCTGCTCAATCCTCTTGTGATAATATGTCTTTTGGGCGATGACTCTCTTGATCGAGACCAAACGGACGATAGTGAGAATGTCGAAGGAGATGGCGAGATGATGGGTGACGTCGCAAAGTTTAATGACGAGCGCCGGAAATCGAACCTAGCGTGGTTGACTATTGAGTCGTAGTCTTTAATCGAAGTAGATGCGGCGGAACTGCGTCGCCCACGGACTTGTCGAGTCCTAGCATTGGGACAGTCTCTGGAGATGCGGGACGCGTCCGTGAAGTCTGTAGAATGCGATGCCTGCGAGCCAGTAGAACCGGATCGTCGTGGCTGTGTCGAGCTTGTTAAGCTTGATGTCGCTTTCGAATCTTTCGTCTTGGGGGCGATTTCCAGCAGAGCAATGTCAATGTTGAGGCTTTGTGCTTGGTTCTTCAGGTCCTCCTCAAAGGTTTCGACCGTTTGACCTTCGGCAAGTCGGAGGACTTCAAGAGCGAACTCGTCGTCCATTGATACTAGGTTCTTGCCCGAGTATCAAATATTGCACCAATGGATCCAGCTTTTTCTGATGTCGCGAGACGCATGGGAATGGTCGACTGCCACATACAACAGAAGAACAAAGGCAGATGCGGTGCGATTAACAACTGCCGAGGACTTCTGCTAGTTGTCTAGGTACCAGTGTGTTGTAGCGGTCTGTGTCGGGGAATCAAGCTGAACTCCGCAATAACCCGGCTGTTGACACCGGACTCTACTGGTTAGTGGTTGTTCGTTGCGGACTGGCAGCAGACAGAACCGTGTGAGATGAAAGTGATATGGATTCCCGCAAAACGGTCAACAGAGAGACACAGAGAAGAAAAAGAGAAGTCAACGTCAGCGACGAACTTGAACCATCGAAAACCACCACGGCGCAAGAGCTGCATGACGTCCCCTACCCAAGGGTTAAAACAACCGTCTTCTGCGCCGCCACAAGCCCGAGATCTCTATTCGGCTCCTGCTTGGTAATTCAACTCAAGAATAAACTGCTCCAAGGGCTCGTGCCCTTGATACCGGTTCCCGATATACCCTCCTAATCATTTTGTGACTCTATCCTCGAGCTCGAGTCAGTAGTGTTTTGGAGCGCGAAACACTAGCACCGCAGATTCAGCATCAATGCGATTGCGGGGCCTGTCAATGCATCCGGCTTCACCGAAACTTTGAGCTTGCAGCCACTGTGAGACTTTAAGAAGCTGCTGGACTAGCGGTCAAGGTGTGGTTGTTTGACGGGAAAGGGTTAAATGGCAGGTGACATTCTACACCACATGCCTTACCTTATTGGCAAGAAACAGTGTCGATAGCAATGTAGCTGAGACACGAGCGAGCGTCCAGGGCTGACAGCTTGACGTGAACGCTCACCTCCTCCGTAGTGCCTTGGCCAGCCAATCTTGACGCCACAAGCCACTGGGCGTGGCATACGAGATTGCTTAAGAAGAGTCATGCTGGCTCACATCCAATGATCAGGTCATCAAGCGACTTGGTGCTTGTCAACGGTTGGCATCTAGGATAAGTGAATGCCGTTACTGTAAACAACTGACCGAAGTCAGGTGCAGCTTGTAGAGGTGGTTGTTCGTCCTCCAAACTCAACATGATGATCGAATTCGCTGTGATGGCTCCGAGAGCTCGGGTCATGATATATATTGCACATGCCATTGAGTCGCAAAAACGCCTGGAGATAAGTTATTCCGAGACATGATATACACCGGACAACGTGGATGTGGATAGGCTCGCGAGTTGGAGAATTCTGGAAGAGGTGAGAACATCGGTTCGCAAAGCACACGGTCCTTTCTAGGGCTGAAGCGTTGGTCCTGGAATGTCGGGCCAATTACAAGGACTGTAGAACGACAGACAGAGGTGTCGACATGACAAGTATTCAGAGACATGGAAGATCAGACGTGAGAGGTCTTCCCGCTCGCACTCATAGCGACGCATACCTTGTTTAGGCGAATCAAAGTGCAGTAAGTTTCGTGTAGAGGCTCAAAATATTCCAAAATTGAGGAAGGAGATCGACTGGCTCAGGAGGCACCTACTAGTCAGCGAACCGGGCCTGTTGATCGTGCTTGTCAAGTGGTCCTCCCGATGCGCCATGGTCCGTATATGCAGACGTGAAAATGCAAGATTCTCTTGGGGTCGGAATCGAGTCCAGTGAGAGGTAGTGACAAGGTGCCTGAACGACTCTATCAATGTCAAGACTCAACAGTGTACGGCACCATCAGAGCTCGGCTTCCTTGTATCACCGAAAGAGATGGGCATACGGTATTACGATGATGCCGTAAAAGATGAAAAAGATGTCTCATATTGAAACCGAAACGGTGTTGATCGTTCTTTCCAATCGCTTGGTCGCTGAAGCGAACACGAAACGGACCCGGGCCAATGATTATTCGCAACGTTGGCAACGATGTGGTTGTTCCTGGCGCGGAGCTCTCAAGGGTCAAGTCAGATCCAACATGGACTCCCGACATGACACCATTTGAGGCTCCAGTCAGCGCGTCAGCTTCGGACGCAAGCATATCGAGAAGAAGCACCGCCAGATCTGCCTCGTCCCACCTGAGGCCGGAAGACGCCTTCCTCACATACTCTCCACCGTATCGATCGACGGGCAAGAATGGTGCATCCGAAGACAGGCGCAAGAGGGAGAACCGTGGAAGCCGTAATGCTAGTCGGACAAGACCACGCACATGGAAGAAGTTGCTCTGGGTGAAACAAGCATGTATGAGGCACGAGACGGCAAGAGAAGCAACATACCATAGTCCAGACACTGAGACGTTCAGATCCCGACAACTACACGGATGAAGAGACCTTCTTAGACCATCTACAGCGGAACCCGCGTCTTCGACCCTATGACTTCTGGCCGCTTGTCGCAGACTCTACTGTCATCGTTCAACACATCGGCTCCGTCATCATCTTCGTCTGCTGCTTTGTCGGCATTAAACAAGAACGTGTATCGCCTGTATCTGTCGTAAGCTGGGCTACCTTTGGTACCGTCTTGGGTTGGGTCGCCCGTGACTACTGGGTAGGTCAAGAAGAGACTGCTCAGGCTGCTCGCGCTGCCCTCGCCGAGGCCACTGCCTCGTCCAAAGCTGTCATAGACAGCCAGCGCACTCAGGAAGGACCTTTGAGTCCTACAGATCCTACTTCGATCGCGACAGACAACGCTAAGCTGGGTTTGGGCATCTCTAGTGTCGCGACCTCGCGCCCCTTGTCTGTAGTCTCAGCGACTGAGAGCTCACCACCGACCACATCTACCACCGGTCATCCTAACGGTGCTGCTACATTCGCAAGCTACAGCTACTACCCACCTTTCCAGAGCCAGACCTCTTCACTCTCGCCTCGCAACCAGGAAAGACTGGCAACCGCCAAGTCCGCAATCTTGATCTATTGTGCATTGCTAGGCTTAAGCCCGATCCTAAAGTCTTTGACCTTGTCAACATCTTCTGACTCAATCTGGGCAATGAGTACCTGGCTTTTGATCATCAACATCTTCACCTTCGACTACGGTGCTGGTATAGAAGCAAAGTGAGTATTTATGTGCACTTTACATGAACTTTCTCTTACGACTTCCACTAGGTTTCCTGCTTCTCTGTCGACAAACGCTGCTCTTATGGCCTCTACAGTCTTAGCCTCACGGCTCAAATACACAAACGAAGTCTTTAGTCTGACGTTGTTCAGTATCGAGGTATTTGGACTGTTCCCAGTTTTTAGGCGACATGTTCGACACGCGTCTTGGACAGGACACTTGGTCTTGACCGCGCTAATCGTCCTCGGCGCGGGAGGCGGACTCTGCGTCACCATCACAGGAGGAGGCTGGAAAGCTGGAGTTGGCGGTGCAATTCTTGGTGGTCTCCTCACGTGTCTCGCCATGGGAATCACTAGCTGGTGGCTCATCGGATTGCAGAGATACAAGAACGAGATTCATGGGCCTTGGGATCCGGCACGTCCGATCATAAGACGACATTGGGATTGATTTTAGAATGAACAAGATCCATCTATGGCTATGTTACTGCTTCTCCCACTCTAAACCTGGACTGTGGGTAGTCCATCCCAGATGGCGCCACTAGCAGGCAGCGATGCCTTGCGCCTTTTGGTCAATTCGACTCGATCATCCTGGAACTCAAGGAAGGAATCCCACGACATCCTCCCATCTCGCGAGAGGTGGAGCTCACCACTCGTCAGTGGATAAGCATCACGCGCTTCAACAACACGCACTGTCAGCAGCGTGACACCATCCTTAGTGTGCCATTCTACAAGCCTGACCTCTTTCTCGCCCGCCATACGTACTGTCTGCCCCATCAGATCGACCAATGCCGACTCGTCTTTGTCGAAGGCAGGAGAGATCCATAATCCCAGGCTCCACGGTACTGGCTGTGAGCTCCAGAAGCGACTGTCAAGACACCTGCCTCTGAGCGTGAAGGAGTCCAAGTCCCGTGTCTTCCGAAGCAGTGATTGCAAGTATCTCCAACCACCCAGCCGTGAACCTGCATGGTCGGGCTGCCAGTTGGTCAGGTCAAAGCATAACGAGCGCAGATATGGTGTATCTGATTTGAGTGTGCTGAGATTTGCACACCAGGCACCCATCATATGTGCCCCTTGTGTACAGCAGAAGTAATGTATCCATTCATTGGCGATGGTTGTGCTCCTTTGCAATGCTGTGTTTCCCGATGCCGCTTCTCTGAAGTCGATTGTGATGTGATGAATATGGCTGGCTTGTGCTAGCGATAATCTGGCAAAGAATGCTTGGACATGAGCGACGCTTGTGAATACAAAGTCCCCCTTTTTCAACGCCATTGAGTCGTTCGCCTCGAGGTAGATGGCACGGCAGGTTCTTAATAGAGCAACACCCAGGCTGGGTATCTGCTGGTGTTCTGGCTCAATCGTAGTATCCCACTTAGGATTAACAATGGACGTGGATGGTGTAAGAGCTAGGTCATAGATCCAGTTTCTTAGCTCGCCAGGTAGTCTGAATAAAGGAGAGTGTGTCTGAGGCATGACTGCCGCCTCCTTGTGCATGTTGCTCATGATAGTTGATGTGATCAAGTATATGGAAGTTGAGTGTCAGGATCAAGACACTGAAAACAGGGATAAGCAGAGACTATAAAGCAAGAGGTTCTCGGGCAATTCACATCGGAGCGAATCCTTTATATGCTTCTCAGCTCATCTCAGACGTACTCCACCCCGCCAAAACAACACCCTGATGGCCGGTCACACGCTGTTGCATGATAGCCGAATGTCTCCTCTTTTCCCTTTCGGGACCTAATCGGCGCTTCTCAATTTTGGTTCCCCTACCTCTCAGCACTACTCGCACATCTCACACATAGCATATTCGTAACGTATGTCTTCGTTTCCTACTTTGGCATATGGTCGGCCTTGGGCTATGCATGTAAGTACGAATCGCTCGTGGGGAGTCTTGTCGGAGTGCTTTGCGCCGATCCGAAGTCTCCCACCCGCACGCCAAGACACGCGTGCATCACGCGTCCCTCGGTCGTCGGCTCTTCAGCTTTGTTTCTGTCTCGATTCACGACATTGTCTCTTGCTCCTTCATACCATCCATATCATCATTACTTTGCTTGGTCGCCAAACGACACTCGCTATTCCAAGTCGCCTTCTGATCAGACGTGGGAGCGTTCCCGCTTTGCTTTTGTGAGCGGCCCGAGCTAGATCCCAAGTCGCGAAACAGACACTTGCGAGTTTTCCGTAGCAGAAGTTCTCGCGGAACCCCATTACTCTCGCTTTAGAAGTCAGGAAACAATCTCGACTTCTTCTTGCTGGAGGTGGGCGCGTTTCCGCTTTACTTCTGTGAGCGGCCCAGGCTCTGTCTTCAATTTGCGCAAGCACGACTCCGGATCAGGCTTTGTGAGTCCGTAGCGAAGTTCTTGCGAAACCCCATCGTCAGATTCGAAAGTCTGGCTGTTTGTTTTTTGAGAGTCAGGGCTGCTCTGAGTACCCTATCTTGCAAAGCCCGGGTGGGAGGGTTCCAGCATCAGATCTTCTAGTGCCGGGGTATCACCTCAAGTGAGTATATCTTTGAGTGTTTGCTGATATATAGCTCACCTGGTCTCCAACAACTCAATCATCCCTTGTTGCTATTTATGGAGCCTCCACCAGGCGTCGCTTTCACAAAAGAGATCGATTGGGTTTCTAAGGAGCCTGCCTTGGTTGTCTGGACCGACCCCGGGCGTTCACAGATCTCGTCACTTGGATTGCCATGTCCTACTGGAACACCTACGCTGCTGACTCTTTGGGTCGGCAAGGACTCCTCGAGAGGGCTTCACATTTTGCTGCATCTTCGTATCACTATTCGAGTCTCAAAACGTCGAAAGACTCTCGACCATTTTCTGCTTCCTTGTCCAGGTACCTGTGCGACCGAGAGCTCTTCAGTTGTCAACCTGGACGATGCTTCGGAGGACGTTAGGCAGTGTCTGAAAGAAGCGTATGGAAAATCGTCTACGAAAAAATGTCTTCGTGTCCCATTTCGTCAACCCAAGCGAGGTCGTGTCTTGATGCCAGTCGCGCCAGAGAATGCACCGTGCCTAGGGGGCACTGCCTTACATCTGTTGACTCTATTCCGCTCGCTTTCCGATGCCCACAAATTCGACTTGTTCGTCGGTCACAGCAGTTATGCTCAACATGCTTTGATGAACTTCGAAGGCGACGTTTTTGTGGGCGAAGCGAGTGTTGACCTGCTTCGATCCTATAGCGAGAAAGGGGGCGTGTTTGACAACTGGCGCCGGGTTGGTGAACGACCCGATGGCTGTTCGAATCCCCAGAGGGCTCTGTCCTCAAGCCGAGAAGGTCAAGAGAACGGTCATAAAGGCGTCAAGAATATTGGTCGCGCAACAACTCCTGAAGTTCCTGTAAACCAATTTGAGCATGTGCAACCAACATGCTCACCACCTCCTTATTCTCCACCATTGCAGACTACTCTACCCGCGACGCCAAACAACACTCGCGTGCCCATGAAACGACCTCGCGGTAAGTCTTTACCGTAGTGCTTATTCTCTCGCAACGGTGGCACAGTGTTTTGAGCCATGAAAATGCACGATTGTGCTCAGACCAGACGCGCGTCCATAGAGAGTTAGTCAAATTAGATGCTCTCAATGGAAATAGTCCTGTTTTTGAGACTATCGTGTGTTTTCACAGCTATACATGTGAAGGGCTATAGTACGCGGAGAGGCTGCATAACCCATTCCCTAAGTGTTTTCGACTGACCTGAGCATAGTATTAGCTACTTTTGAAACCGACCTACCACCCACGAAAACAGCGAGGTCGCACTCCACCTCAAAGTCTTGTTCGCCAACCTTTCTCAATAATTCTGACATTCTACACGACACGCTACCATTCCCGTCGCTGGAGCAAGCATTATACTCATCCACAGTGGTCAACACCCCAAGCACTATAGAAGTTCTACATACGATTCATGACGAGCCCCATACACCCACCGTCGCTGCCAAGGATAAAGGAAATGGCGCCTCTCCTGGCCCTCTGCTGAGTTACACGTCTCCCTCGGCTACTTCGACTTCAGACCGGTCCGAAACGCCTGGTAACAAGCCTACAATGTTTAAGAATAGACATGTGCTTCCTAGATACTCGCCTAAAGCAGAAGAAGTGGCGTGTCAAACAGACCAAGAGCACCTCTCGATGAAAGGTGTCAGGAGTTTTACATCAGCTTACGAATCTTTGGACATCGTTTCACCAACATCTGTCATACGTTCATTGAACAAGGAACTTCGTACGCTGGTGTCTGCTCAAGTACCCCTGCTTACCGAGCAAGCTTTGCAACGTGTCATGGAAGAACTTCTAGACTCGCTCGAATACAGTCAAAAAGTCATGGAGATTGGTCTGCATGAAACCTCGGACGATCTTAAGGTTGAACTACAGCTTGAAACAGAGAAGGGTGTCGAGGAGATTGGCGATCACGCAGAAGACACCCTCACTGATGTGAAAAGTCAGATGGAAGATCTGGCAAGTGAACATCTGCTAGCTTTTGAAGACATGCTGCAACGAACTGAGGAACAGTTGAGAACCACTCTCAAGGCTTTCTTAGAGGTTCTCGCCAAAACAGTGACAATAAGCGATCTCAATGTCGACCAAACAGCCAGTAACAACACGATTCCGACGCAATGTCGAGAGCAGCAATCCGCAGTCTCGTGTGACTTGCCATCACTGGTGGCGCCTGACATTGCAAGTTCGCCAGCGGCTGCTGCGACAAAGCTCTTTTTACAAGAGTTCGGAGATCTTTGCATGACTGCGAAGGTAAAAGTTCTTGACAGACTTGCGAGTCACAATACAGCAGAGATTTTCTTGACAGTTGATAAAGACCTTCGCGAAGCTTGGGTTGCCAACTGGACTGGACAGACTCTTCCTTGAAACGAAGTCGACAGATGGATGGCCCTCGGTGGATGCTAGTCTGTTTCTCGACACTATTGTGCATTTGTATAATCACACGAACGATGGACTCGTGCGCACGGAGAGCATGGCTAGCCTAGGAACCCACGGAATTTTTTCGTTTTTCCCTTTACACACCACATCATTTTTTATTTATTGATTCTCACGGGATGCCAATCTCCCTCTCGTAAATATTGTGCCTCATGAAAATGGCCTAGCCGAAGGGCTGCTGCCCTCTGGACGGGTGAGAGCTGGAGTCTCAGACAATGTAGAATCCATCAACATCGCCTCGCCGCAGTAAGATAATATGAGTCATTTCTCTTTTTCACACATCGGCTTTACTAGCGCTAGCTAGTATCTCTGTGGTTCCAGTCTCTATTCAAAAGAAATTGTGCATTTTTATACTGTATTAATCTACTCGTCCATTAGGAGAGGATGTACGACAGGAGGTCAGAAAACAAGCCTCGCGGTAATTAGGGCTTCGATAAATAAAGCAAACTATCATAATCATATAATGTGACAATCTGCTCACTGTCAGCATGTAGCTATAGAAATGCACAATGGTTTTCGAAAGACAGCAATGTCCATGGAAACCCCAGTATCTAAGGCCGTCTCCTTAGCCAAAATCCTAATTTTAAAAGCAACCGTGCATTTCTATAACCTGTCGTCTTACTAGCCATTTATAATTGGGGTTATACAGTATACGCCGTCTCAAAGGGGGTCTGTCAAGGCACACGCTTAAGGGTACTAGGAGCGATACTATCAAGGGCAAGTCTTGATTAGGCCTTCCGTGTGTAGGTGACTATCATAATGTAGCTATGAAAATGCACAATACTTTCCAGAATAAAGCAGTATTCAAGAAAGGCATAACGGGAAAACAACAGGTATCCGTGATTAGTTCTAGCGACGTTTTTTACCATTGAATTGTCAAAGAATTGAGATTCTGGCGTTGTATTAGAGTTGAGAATTGGAACGTCAAAGCCAATGTGAGACGTAACATGTATTGTCAAACGACGATGCAGTATTCTTGGAATCACATCCTTAAGCTTTGGAAATTCTTAAATTGACACGAAAGGAGTTCATTTGTTAATGTGTTTGCCTATGTCCGCATTTGATAATTCCATGCCTAGTGAGTTTCTGTTTCGTGCCACTATACTTGTCGTCCATTCTTTATGAACCTTTGCGTCCTATCACTGCACTTCCAATGTGATTTTTTGTTTCATACCCCTGTTCTTGCATTCGTTCTTAAGTTCTCTTCCCTATTGCTGTACTGCAGTCCGTCGTCAAAGGAAAAAAAAATTATACCGCTGTCCTTCCGTTCGTCATGAGTCTCTGTTTCCTGTCGCTGCATCTTCATTTGATGTGGATTTCTGTTTCGTATCACTGCTCTTCCTTTCGTTATCAGTCTTTGTTCTCTGTCGCTACACTTCCATCCGTGGTGTTTTTTTGTGTGTCGCTGTGCTTCCATTTGTCATAAGTCTCTGTTTTGTGTCGCCGGATTTCCATTTGTCGTGAGTTTCTGTTTTCGTATCGCTGTATTTGAGAGACTTCTCATCATGTAGAGCTTAGATTCTTGGTGCTAACACGTCGATCTTCTCCATTCGATGGCCTTTTTTCACTGATTGACAAATTCTGGATTGACATGCGTGGTATGGATGTCCATTTCATCCTTTTCCTGCCACTTCTCTGGGACTTTCTCGCCATTAGCCTTCCTCAAGTGGTAGTCGAAGGCCATGATCCAGTAGATCTTTGAGTTGTATTCGTTTGTACATGTGTCTGGTCCGGACACGCGTTTTTGAAACTGAAATTGGAATGGCAAAAAGGCCTTGACCATGAGCCATGTCACGCTGGCGTAGATATTCAAGTCGTCAGATGATCCAGCCTTGGAGAACAGCTCTCCAAACGGAGCCCATGGATCGATATCCTCAAGGTTGATGTTGGCTGAATCCTTGGTAGTGGCAGAGCAGAAGAATGCAGGTTGCATCTTGCCTATGGTGTCGACCTTGAACTCCACCCAGATATCTCCATCATATTTCTTTCCTAGGAATAGTCTTCCGTTGTCGAAGATCCATGGGTAGAACTGCACGAACGCAATGGCGCGAAGGTCCGTGCTCTTGTCTCCCATGTTGTTTCTTCCAAGGTAATATGCCAGAATCTGCAGCATGCCTGGCGAAGGCTCGTACCCGTCCAAATCTACCAACTTTTGGTATTTTTCGCGAGCTGCATCAATTCCAGAGTAGGGAGCTGACATAGTGCTGGAAAAAAAATTCTGAAGGGGAATTGGTATGGTGTTGATAGTGGATGGTCGTGGTAGTAGTAGTGGTGGTGGTGGTGGTAGTTGGAAGAAGTTTATGTAGTCGAATAGTCGTTGATGAACGTGATGAGGTCTGGAAACTGTACAGATGTCGGTTTTCCAGGGGAACACCGGTCCCAAAGCCTGCTTCCGGTGCCAACAATACGTTCATAGAAAGAGAGACTGCAAAAATGTCCAAAGGTGCTCTACCTGTGCCCAGGAAGGACACGGAAACTGCGAGTCAAGGAACTTCAGATGTGTGAACTGCAACGCAAATCATCCATCGACGTACAAAAAATGCCCAGTGTATAGGCAGCAACAAGAACGGATCATTAACTTCCGTCCTCATGACTAGGGCAATCAACATCCTTCAAGCAAAAAGCAAACCTTTAGAAAGTACAGGAGTTCAGGATGCGTTATACAATGATTCGGACATCTGGGAGAACGGTTTGACTCTGATTCAAGAACCACACTACTATGAGATCGGGAAAAACACATACATCAAGGGGATTGGTTAAAACTTTGAGCTCCAGCCAAGAAGAGGAGGATTTATAACAAGAAGGATTCGGTTATGCATCTGGATCAACAAAAAGAACGACTTTATACAGATTTATACGGGAAGCTCTGAAATTACCATTGTTCGAATAGTGATCGGAGGGAAAAATCTTAGTGGTATCAGAATACATACTATGCCACGGAACTCGAGCAGAGGAGGACGAGAGCGAAGATGCGACAGATGAAAGTCGACTAAGGTCCCGGCTAGATGAAATCTAAAAGGCCATTTGCGCGGAGCGCCAGAGGTGTCCAGAACTTGAAGTGTCCGTTATAGGAGACTTCAACTGCCATGACTTTCAATGAGGAGGAAACGAAGTGGCATACGAACAACGGCAAAGAGAGGCACAAGGCATCCTTGATTTCATCGAAGAAGAATACCTCCAACAGTTCACACCATAAGGCATGATCATCTGGAAGGGGATAGTGTTGCAGCATTGACGATCGACCTTACGTTTGCATTAGAACAGCTCTACAAAGACAGGATAAGCTGTCAACTCTTTGACAATGAACATGGATCAGATTACCGAGCGATACATCTTAGGATCGCCATAAACACCGTTCTAGAGGGGCTACAAGTGCAAAGATACCTGCTTTAAGAAGCCAGCAAGGAGACGATACAAAAATGCATTAGGCAGAAAACCGAGAACTAGCCATTCTCCGATGGCGACATTGACTCCATGTAGGAACATCGATAGGTCACTGTCTAAATGGCCACCGGGAGGCATTGCCCTAAATCTAAACCATCAGCATCTGCTAGGAAATGGTGGACCTAAGACTTGACCGTGCTTAGGAACAGATACATAAGAGTCAGAAACGCGGCACGATCGTATAGAAGAATGGGACAGCGAAATCTAGGTCTGGGAGCAGAAACTAAGGCCGCGAGGCATGACTTTCACCATGAGATTAGACGACTAAAGAAGGAACATTGGTTAGAGTTCTTAAATAATACTACCAACATCTAGAAAGCATCAAAGTACCTAGACTTGAACAGGGCAACTAGGTTTAGCAGAATCGAAGCCCTCGAAGGCTAGAACAGGGAGAGGATTAAAGACAAAGTAGAGACAGCGAAAGAACTGCTTAAGAGTTTCTTTCCAGAACCACAGACACCGGAACCGCAACTAGAACAACCGGAGATTAGAGGCAAACGGCTCTATATTAAGAGGGTCACGCTCGATGAGATAGAGAAAGCCTTAATTACTGCAAGCCCGGACAAAGCTCTAAGAAGGGATACCTTACAATCAGGATTTGGAGAGGAGGTTAGCCAATTCTGTAACAGCAGATTAGCTAGTTATTCTCTCTGTGCCTAGATCGTGGGAAGCTAGACCGTTAATGGAAGATCGCTAAGATCATTCCGCTAATAAAAGGAGGTAAGGATGATTCGTACGCTGCCAAAGAACTGGAGTGAAACTTTCAGGTGCACCCCTAGAGGCTGGCAAATCCTTTTCATCCAACAAATCGGAGTTAAGATCCGCGTCATATGCGATGCTTGCTTCATTCTTAAAAATCACGACTGCTTTCTTTAGCATTTGCTGTATAGAACCTTCTCTAAGATCCTCGTTCGACACCTTGTATCTAAGATCTACGCACACTTCTGACACGTTCTGCGCAGTCAAAATCATGCCGCCTAGACCTTCTAATTGCGCCGCCGCAGTCTTTAATCACCAGAATATTCTACAAAAGCACGATACAAGTGATTGTATCCTGTTGGACCTTAACAGCCTCTGTTCTACCCAGGCGCCTGGCTAATATGCTCTATCAGGCTTGCGTCCTTCCCGAAGTTGTCCTTAAGAACTTTCTGCTTACACTCACGAGATAGCCTTCCAACGTGCGCATCTTTCGACTGATGGATCAATCAGTATACTAGGAAGAGTATCAAATGGTAGTGATTTGCCAAAATGACTGACCTACCGGCGAGTTTCACCTACGCAAAGCTGTTAGCGAGAGAACCGAGAGAACCAGATATCCTACTTTCGAGTTGTAGCTCGAGTATCATTTTCTTGCACGTATATTTTTGTACGCTATACCTTGTCGCACCGACGTCAAAGGAGATATGGTTGGTTGACACTCTAATCTTTGTAACTTGAGCTACTGCGTGGATCAAATCGATAAGCGCTGGATATAGCAGATTGGGATTTCGTTTATGGCATTCGATTTAGTCCGTCAGGCTTGTGAGTGTGAGTATCTGTCATTATACCGAAGTTAAAAACCATTCATATCTTTAACCAATTATAACGAGCCCACCATACCACTTTAGTAGGTACTACGCTTAGTTCGCGCCAGAATTGATACCGCAACCCCCCTTACAACTCGAGAAAACTGGCAAAGTGTAGAACCCATTCCAAGTAGAGCCACATTGATCAATCTGAGCGCTGCATGCCGAGCTATATCCTTCCGTGTTGTTATTAAACATACCATATGCCCTGCTCGTCACGCATCCCGCGTTATCAAAACGTGTACACGCTCTTCCATTCCTAGAGCTTTTGTTAGCCTAACAACTTGCAACGTAAGGGCTACACTATGCATTTACCCTATGTACTGATGTTTGATCTCAACAGCTACGATGTTAAGCTCTTGCCACTGATCGAGCTTGAACGAGAAAGTTGGCGAATTACAGTTGATCTATAGTTTCGATATTAGTTGTTGCTCCTAACCAGACGGAAAAGGACTTCTTCCCCATGTGGCAGGGGCGGCTTGTTGGTGCCAGGTTGTAAGACAACTTGTCTTGTTGCCAGTAGCGGGATCGCGCACTTCAAACTCGACAGAGGATCTATGCACATTCTCGTCGTCGACTGTATATCCAGTATTTGGGTATGTGACTTTGAAGATTGAGGTTGCGGAAACCAGCGGGAGAAGGATGATTGCAGCGATAGAAAGCATTGTAATATTAGGTATAATAGGATCAGAAGAAAGAAGAATAGTTCGAAAAAGGCTTAGAAGGAAACTCGAAGATAGAATCAGGTAAGATTGAGATTGGCATAGACGACAGGTCTTATAATATATGTAAGCGCTTATGGGGAGTATCGCTTAAGCACTCAGGTCATCCCCGTCGGAAATATTGGCTGTTTGGACATTATCCTGAGCTATTTGGCCTAATTAGAACAGTAGGAAATCTGGCTAGTTGCGGCTAACGATGTTCAAACAAATCTTCCAAAACGTCGGCGGCTTACGGAACTGTTAAACGTGTAGTGTAACCGGCGGTCAACGGCTAAACGTGTTATGCAAAGTTTAAACAATTTATTAATGTCCTTGTTCAGATATAATAATTACGCAGATGATAGTAGCAGAAGTGTCAAAAAGAAAAGGAAAACAGGATCTGGATAATGAGTGAAGTGGAAGTTGCGCAGCGATTCAATGGTGGATGCTATAACCAGTGGTATTGAGGCCAGTATGGTGAGAAAAACAAAGAGAGAGGGTTGAGCAAGTCTGGTGGGAGTTATAATAGCTTGCCATGGCCAGGCGACGTTGACGGGGTCTGAATTAGTTTAGACTTCAGCTCTCACGAGTCTCAAGTGCAGATGCGATGTCTCGAGGCTACTGTTAAAATGCACAACACTGTTGAGTGGGAGACTGGTTACTCCTGAGAGTCGTCAACTACTTTTTGAAAGTTGTGAAAATGAAAAAAAGGGAAAAAAATTAGAAGACACTGTTTTTTTTCTTTGGGATGCCGCTCTCCCTTAGATCTTCTGCTCTTGATATAGTGTAGTCAACTTTTTTTTTTCTCGGAGCCACGCCACCAAGTTTATGGTGTACATCGCAAAATCTCAAGAGTGATTGCGGCTCGAGAGATCTCGGTCGTGGGTGCCTTCCTTGGCCTCACAGTCTCCCTCCAGCGCCAGTTACCAGTATTATAGTATGTTATGAAAATGCACAGTCTCTTACGAGATCTGATGAGTGGCCATGGAGATAGCTCTAGGGTGATGTCTCCTTGAACATTGTCTCGAATTAGAAAGTATCACGCATTCGTTGTGTCGTCTCCAGTTGATGCACCAGCTGTTCAACAATGCCTTTCGTATCCGATGCACATCGTCAAGTGTAGAGACTTCGCTTAGGTTGAAGACGTCTTTAGCAGTTGGGCATCATCGGTCGAGGATGCAACATAATTTTTCTTGAGTGAATGAAAATTGTCGTCTGCTTTGTTGTGTTTCAGACTAGTCGAGATGATGGATGAATTCTGCCTGTGACTGTACAACGTTTTTTTTGTGGAAGCTCTCTGCGGAATCATTGACGTCTGAGGAGTTGTCGGGTTTGACATCACCGAGGATGTGTACATGAGGTGATTTCAATGGTGGTCCTTTTCTAGGAAGACTTTCTCACGCGAGTGCGGCGATACTGGGTGCCATGATGAGAAGATAGTGCTACAAGAGCAGTTTGTGATGTTGAGAAGAGTGTTGGTTGAAGTGGTGTTCAAAATGAAGAAATGTGTACTATCAGTATCGTGTCTGGAGTTTGATAGTGGTAGAGTATCACGTGCTCCATGCAACCACAACAGTCACACCGCGACCATCATTCTTCTTTATCAACACATCATCTACACGATGTCCAGCATCGAAGATCCGAAGCAGCTATCCCTCAGGACAGTACAAACATCCAATAATGCTCTAGGTATCAACGCTCCGCCGTCGCCAGCGTACAAGTCAGCTCCGGCGGACTCATCCGTGCACTACACTTGCTTCATCCGACTGCCGTTCCCCAGAGGTGATTTTGTCGACCCACCACAGGTATTCGACGGACAACAATGTGCCTCAAACAGCTCTAATCATGAATAGGTTGACTGGAACTCTACCAAAGATCGTGCACTATGGAAGATCATCTCTAAAGCTTCTAACAGCAAAGAGCTAGACTGTATGTATCGCCTTGAATTCATTAAACAGATTATCAAGCTGACAGCTCGACAGGGGAAGACTTGTCAGTATATCTTCCCTTTCGACCTGTTCTGTAACTGACGAAAGCAGGTCTGCAAAGTTTGAGGTTTCTCTGGCCTTTCTCCTTCAGCAGGCGGCATGGCTCTACGAACGCCACTTTGCACAGATGAAAGCGCAAATGAAGAAGCTCAGCCCCTCGGCCTGCCCGTCGCCCATGCCACCTGATTCCATAGGCAATGTCGCCGTGAACAGCAATGCAACCGCGTTCGCAGTTGGTAGTCAAGGTAAGATGAAATGTGTGCAGGATGACAACTATCTCGAGCTGATAGAAATATAGGTCAAAGAGCCCCTTCCGCTCTATCGGCACGTATGCGAGATAGTCCCACTCCAACCATGGGATCAGGTGGTTCAGGCGTGTTTCGCCAGCCTAACATGCTGGCAACATTGTCTGCTACCAATCAACAACCCAAAACCGAAGGTCTTTCTCGCACACCTTCTACCAGGACACTTACACAGAGTCGCACTGGACCACCTGCCAGCCCAGCACAACCAAGCAACAGGGCTTTCAACACCGCGTTTGGCAACCACAGAAAACCTGTATCACCACAGCATGAGATATCAGAGCCCGACTCTGATCCATTGCAGGAGTCAGATTCGGATTCTTCTGATGGAGAAAGTCAGAGTATGGCGCGCAGTCAAGCCTTCAGACGACCAGCTCATTACAACAACAAAGGCAAGTACGGCTATGAAGATGGAGATGAAGACGAAGATGGAGAATCATCTGGTGGATTTCTGCCATTTGCCACTACTGCCACTGGGAGTGCTGATCCAGCTGCGACACTCAAATCACCAGTCAAGCGCGAGTTTGAGCAAAGGACAATTGCTCCTGATTCATCGGCTTCTTCGGCAAGCTCTGCAGCACCTACTCAGCCCACCACGGGAGCTGGCAAACAGAGAGAGGTCAGTCGAGGAGAGTATGCACATGCGCCCCCAGCAAGTGCATTGAGTCCTAGACATCGCGAGGAACTTTCCAAACTCAGCCCGAGGGTTCGTAGGGAGGGCAGCGAGGGCACACCGAGCATGGGAAGCTCGTTCAGCGATCTTGATGGTACGTGAATCCAGATTTGAAGTACGAAAGACAGTCAAGGCTAATATGTAGTTCAGATGCCAGTATCTCTCAGTCGGCCATAGAGGAGGCATTCATGAGCCACATACAGCATGGCTCTACGACGAGCAGGATGAGCTCCATCAGTCAGGCACTGAGAAGCAAGTATCTGTAGTTTCGATGTATGAACGAATTCTTTGGGTATATTGCAATTATCATGAGTGCTCTTTTTCAATAGAGCTAATCGTTATGTTCCAAGTAATGCGACGCGAGATGTCAGATTGGGTTCCCAATGCGATCATGCATACATGTCATCGTATTCTCCGTCTTCCTCGTCGGGAGGTGGTGTAGGGGCTCTCTTCTTGACCAGCTCTTTTCTGTCGAGGGGGCAGGTGGGGTTCAACTTGAGCCAGGGGGTGATGCACTCGAGGTCGAAGAGGTGGTCCTTGTGGCAGGGGAGCTGAACAACGAGCGGATGTGGGTCTAGTGCGGAACATCAGTGAAATGCGACAACAGTGTCCTGGATTGGTGTGGACTTACCGTCAAGGAAAGGGTTGCCGCAAATCGGGCAGTCCTTGTCCTTCAAGCTCGACTTTGGCACTCTGTCCAACTGAGCGAGAAACTCGTCCGAGACACCCTTGACTTCCCTCGGAGGGTTCTCAGACTCTTGCATCAACTGTTCAACCATGCCAGCTAGCAATGAATCCGTGTTATCTTGCGATTGACCATGGCCACCTCCCTGCATCATAGAGAAGGCATTTGCGAGACTGCGGAAGGCGGCCGAGACGTCACCGGGAAGAGGGAGAGAGTGCGCATTCTGGGGGTGACGGTCTCCACTGGTGTCGACGAGATCGAGGGTGGTGAAGAAGGTCGACAGATCAGGGCGGCGGGCCGGTTCTTCGTTCTTTTTCTCCTCCTTGATGTTGTGTTCGACTGGAGAGTGTCAGTGATGTGCAGCGAAGTGAGGACAGAGGTGTAGAGATACCCTCGTAGCCCGACATGATTGCGCAGGATTGAGAAATGTGGTTGGTGACTGAGAAGGTTTGGACGGAATCAGCAATGCTTCAGGTGTATACGGCGTTTATATGAGGTTATATCCGAAGGCAGCACAGACACGCGTTATTGTCGCTCCTGCCTTTCTTGAGACGCAATACATTGATGGCTGGTCCACTCTGATGCGAGCAAGAAGAAGATGCACTTCCTTCCTAATCTACGATGAAAGAGAGCACGCCAGACGGCAGCGAGGCCACTGCGACCCAGGACCAACTGCCCACACCAGCCCTGTCTCCCATCATCGAGCATGGTACAACAGATTACACTGCCGACGTGGATTCAACAAGCCCTGCTCTCGACGCACTCTCGGAAAAGACGACCAGTCCCGCAGTCACTCCAACTGCAGTAGTAGCACGAGTGCTCAAGACAAAGACTAGCAATGGAAAGCTGCTCTCGCCGTCTCTCACGCTCAAGCTGTCCTCAGCCCAGATGCAAGACCTAATATCTTCGCCCGACTCACTGCCGCTACGCGCCGTCTCTATATCTACCGACGACATTCCACCTTTATCCGACGAAGGTAATGCCAAAGCAAACGGACTAGGCATCTCTGCCCGCGACTCAGCCTCCGTGCCAGAGACCACGACTCTACCCGTATCGAATGGCCGCCCTCCGCCAACTGTCTCCAGACCTGCTGCGGGCGGCCGCTCAAACTCGACCCCTGTCATCAAACGGAAACCTTCGTCAGCTCAAATACCAAGGAACCCGAATGGAGATAAAGATGCCTCGAGGCCCAGACGTCCTACTCTCAATCTGAAGGGCTCCGAATACCATGATGGCACCGAAGCCCTCAAACCTTCGCCCATGTCCGACTCGCTTCCTTCTCCAATGCCTGCCACTATTCCCGTTCCGCCTCTCTCCTTGCCTACATACCTCCAACTTGAGCTCTCCTCCGAGCGTCCCTCGGCTCTTTACATCCATCGCTCCGCCAGCAGTGACTTCCCTTACGAGTCTTCAAAAGTAAAATTCGAGCGCCTGTACAACTTCTTGACGTTACCGCCTCAGCTCGAGCAGACTCTGGTATTTGGTGCTTTGGCCTGTTTGGACGCCTGGTTATATACCTTTACCATCTTGCCATTGAGGTTCTTGAAGGCTGTTGGTATCTTCTTGAAGTGGTGTGTCCAAAGCATCGTCAAAGAGTTCAAAGATATCGGCTCGTTCATATACTCTGGAGTGGGCCGTGTCTGGCACCGTAGAAAGCAACCGCCGTCTGCCAACCCTTCTCGCAGAAGCTCCTTCAGTTCGCCCTTGATTGATTCTGCTTCTGTCCCTACAGCTCCTGCTACCTTGTCAGATGGCCAAAGTGACACAAACTCGACGCGTTTCCAACAGCTTCCCTCCAAACTAAAGATCCCCAGCCCGCTGTATCGTCACAGACGCTCCAAATCTACACCCTCCGCTCTGCTTCCGAATCACAAGGCTGACTTGCTACATGGACTGCTGATCATCATTAGCTGTGCGATTCTTCTACAGTTCGATGCCAGCCGCATGTACCATAAGATTCGTGGACAAGCCGCTATCAAGCTCTACGTCATCTACAATGTCCTCGAGGTATTCGACCGCCTTTTGTCAGCTATAGGTCAAGACATTATCGAATGCCTCTTCTCAAAAGAGACTCTCGAACGCAAGCCCAATGGTCGTAGCAAGGTTTTACTTCCTCTAGGCATGTTCATACTTGCCTTGGCTTACAACGTCGCACATGCAGCAATGCTGTTTTACCAAGTCATCGCCCTCAATGTTGCTGTCAACTCTTACTCGAATGCTTTACTCACGCTCCTGATGTCCAACCAGTTTGTTGAGATCAAGGGAACCGTCTTCAAGAAGTTCGAGAAGGAGAATTTGTTCCAGCTGACTTGTGCAGATGTGGTTGAGAGGTTCCAGCTCTGGCTCATGCTACTCATCATCGCTCTGCGTAACATTGTTGAGGTCGGAGGTCTGAACATGAGCTCCAGTGGTGGCTCGACGACAAATTTCAGCTCAAACTCGACAGCGTCGCCTATCCAGAGCACGAGCATTCTTCCACAAGCCTTCAACATGTTCCCAACAGGCTTTGGTCAGATATTCGGTCCTTTTGTGACTGTAATCGGCAGTGAGATGATTGTTGACTGGGTCAAGCATGCATACATCTCAAAGTTCAACAACATCAAGCCAAGTCTATATGGCCGCTTCTTAGATGTGTTGACGAAGGACTATTACTCACATGCTTTCGCAGACCAGAATTTGACCAAGCGACTAGGCCTCCCTGTGCTTCCTCTTTCTTGTCTCTTCATTCGTGCTTCGGTCCAGACCTATCACATGCTTATCGCTACGCACATGCCACTACCCATGCCTTCAACGGCTACAGCTATCGCATTAGAATCAGCATCCGGAGAAACTTCACCTTCTACTACAGCCGCGCTTGCTCATATCGATCAGATCTTCAGAAGGGCACTGGGTAGATCATCTTTCGGAGCGGGTGCTGATGCCGTCACTGGCGCCAGCTCCTGGCGCTTCTGGACAATCGACGACGCAATCGCCTTGGGCACTATGCTCGTCTTCTTCCTGATCATATACCTCATTCTACTCGCACTAAAACTCTTGCTCGGCATGCTCCTACTCAGTTTCGCACGCACACGCTATCGAAAGATGAAGATGCAAGAACACAAAAAGCAGAATTTCGATACTCAAGGTCGTAGGGTCGGTGGCTGGGGAGCCGTGGAAGTGGATGAAGACAAGCGTAGATGGATCTATGAGGATGACCCTGAAGGTCTGAGGAACTTGAGAGAGCGAGAGGCTAAAGGCAGGGAAAAGGCCAAGGGAGAATTGAAACTCGATGGCGTGGATAGATATATGATGGCCGCGAAGAGGATCTGGTAGATGATTGCTCCCAACCATTTCAGTGGTTCAGAATCGCGATTACCAGTAACCGACCAGGAGTTCGTCTTTTATCGACGACACTGTTGAGTGAGTACTAATATCGCACAAATGATGCTTCCAATAAAGAAAATGGCAATCTGCAGCAGAGCAACTCATGTCATATGATGAACGCAATCGCACTCTCCTCGCTCAGATATCGAATCTGGACCTCACTGTGAATCTCAACAGCTACTTGTAGGACAAAACTGAGAGTGGAGATACGTGGTCTGGGTTCAACATATACATCAGAAGATGTTCTCCCATGAAAGTTGTAGAAGCAACACATAAGCTATAAAAATGCACAAAGCTTTTCAAAAAAAAAAAAAGATGCACTGCCCATTGAGAGCATCTCATACACTGGACTCTCCTTGGTAAGATCTCTTCAAAGGTACGTGGCTATGCCTTTATATAGTCACATGTGCGTGCTAGTGTATTTTGGGAGGAGTAGTGATTTCTATGCAAATGCTTTTCAGACAGGGTGAGGGCGATCAAGATGATGTTTGATATCTATATCATCAGATCGCACATGGGTTTTTATATAATCACGCACTTCTCTTCTGAGACCAACTTTTCAGAACCAAAAAAAAACTCGGACTCCATTAGAGCAGATCTGATGATAGTAGGTATTTAAGTCATCTTCGAGGCGTACCAAACGTGAGCTCTAAGCTCATCATACTTTACTCTCACAAAAAAAAAATCTTGACGCCACAGCACTATCAAAATCCCATTTGGAAAGGAAGTCACGACTCACTGCTCCGCCACCCACCACTTGCCGACATCTGAAACTCCTGTCGAGTCACTTCTCGATTTAGAGACACGAAGATCAGACCCAGGCCCCACAAGAGCAGCTCGGCCATATCAAATTCATCTGCAGCTCCAACGCAAACTCTTACTGTACCTGACTACCTACCACCCTCTTCCGCATCTGAGCTACCAGCCACTCCAACTCCCGTTCTTGCGCTTCCAACTCTGTTTCTAACGCCAAGTCACCATGGGCGGAGACGGCCAACGACCACCCAGAGCCCGACGTCAATGATGGCTGCTAGAGATGGAGGAACAGAATCAAGAAGTGTCTGAGAGGTTGAGATCCATCGATGAAAGTTTGGCTTCCGATTTCTGGAAGAAGGAATCCAGAGCACGCGCGCCGTCTTCGAATCTGAGAAACATGTGGAAGAAGCGTCTAACCGAGCCTCACCAACAGAAATCGTACATGAAATCTTGGATGACGATGCAGAAGTCGCACTCCAGCATATTCCGTCAGTCCCGTCCACAGTCATCAGGCAGAAATCGATCAGAGACACATCAATTGACGAAGTGCAATACTCTACCGATCTCGATTCGACAAGAACGTCAAAAGACATGCAACCTCAGAATCAGGCAGAGCCACAAGCCATTGAAGATGTTGAGTTTGACCAAGAGCGTGCTCCAATGGAGCCACCCGGTCAAGAACCACCACAAAATACAACTGGAGGAAAGGACGATGCAGACATCGATGCACCCCATCAAAAAACAAGTAGGCCGTCCTCCTGGTTCACGAAACAAGAGGGGCAAGGGAGTCGAAGTGGTCCGAGAAAGACTTCTTTGAAGCCTAAGGCCAAAACCTCGCGCCAACGTACCAAAAAGGAGAGAAAGATCGAAGCTATGAATTTGACAACACGTTTAAAGAGGTAACCGAATGGTTCTTCGAGTGTCAGTGTGGTTGTTGTCGATTGACTATCTAATCATTCAAGTCGTCAAGGTTCATTGCCCGTATGAATAACAAGAAGTCACGGAAGGTGGGCAAGACAGGCATGCGAAGAACTTACAGTACGATGGTACATTGCTTTGACATGGAAGTATAGACAGCTGAGTGACATGCAGTACGATGGCACATTGCTGCGGCAGGCGTAGATAGCAAAATATGTGTATTACGATGGCATCATGGCACATTGCTTTATGTAATTATCTCCAAGTCAAACGTATTTGCTTTTCAGTATCCATGACCATTGAAAATTTTTCAAACCTGTTCTTATGTGACGCGTGGTCGAGGAAGGTTGGATGTATTACGCTACGCTTACCAGACATCATACCGATGGCAAGCCATATATCGTCCAGAGACTTGAAACAAAAAGCGCCTCATAATCTATCTCAGTCACATCATTGATCGAGATTTGATGTAAGATGTATCGGATCTCGAGGTTGCTCGCTTTCTTATTTTTCTTCCAACAGGAAAATACGTACTTTCGTACGTAGAGAGGATAGTGCTTACCTGGTTTGCTTACTTCGAACCACTCTCTGTAGTACAATACAAGATAGCTCAATAAGCTATTGTGGTTAGATTGTCCCAGATGGTTCACTTGGGTGGTGAGCAGAGCCATTTTGGAGCTTTCTTTCGGAGAGGACTAAGGTAGGGCCAAACCTTTCAATAGAATACTTCTAGTCGTCGAGATACGTACTTTGCCTGACCGCCTGTTGCTTCCTCCCAGAATCAAACAATCTGTCTGTAGATACTGACTTGAGTGACAAATGAGCATACTCACTGCTGAATGCTAACACACCATGCTAAGTGGCCGGTTCAGGGTCCTGTTTCGCAAATATCGTCCTCCTTCTTAAGTGGAGGCCTGGAAATCGCTGAATGAGTATAGAGAACAGACGGAGTGATCTTTTCATGGCGGAGTAGCATTCTCATTTGCGAGGAGGCATCTCAGAAGTCCAGGGATGAAGTCGAGACCGAGAAGGGAATCATAGGCAGTTGGTTGAATTAGCAGTGGGATAATGACCAGCAATGAAGAATCAATCCAGAAATCTAGCAAAACATGAACCGGGGCCTACTCGTACATGACCTGTATGGAGGTTATCAGATATCGTGGGGCTAGATTCTTCAGATCGATCCACAGCTTCCGCAATATCCCGACAGATTCCTGGTAGTTGTTCACGGAACCATGCCCCACAGGCCACGGCAGGGAGCCCGAGTCCCATGGAAACAACAGAAGAGCTGAATCTGCCTGTGCGCATGATGGCTATTTGCAAGAAGCTTCGCAACCGGTTGGAACTAGAGAAGCGGGATTAACAGTATGGAAGAAGAAGGCGTATCACGAGGGCTGAGCACAAGTCGCAGAAGGCGCAAGGGGCAGCGACCAACCCCACGATGGCTCAAGCATGGGGAAATTTGGGGAAACTCGGCAAACCACCCGTTCGTCGTCTTCATCTCTACAGCAGATCGTCGTGGTTCAAGCGAAGAGGAACTGGTGGTGTGGTGCCTCTATCCAATGGGAACACCACCTTGCAAGCGCGAAGAGTTTACCATGAAGGTGAGGGGAACCTGACCATTCCTTTTTTCCTTTGTCGTCAAGTCACAGACCAAAAACATATCCACCTGCTCCCCGCAAATTGCAATTGGATCGCATCGCGAGTCTGGGCAGTTTCATGACGCAGTCTTCCATAGCTATTACTTAAGGCACCCGGCTTCTTCCCTTGGACCGCTGAGGAGCGTCTTTATTACGGTTACTAAAACGCAGCTTCCAAGCACTGACTCTTGACTTGCAACAAGAAACAACGCAATCGATTGACTCGTGCTGAATTGCTCCGAACAAAGATATCAATCAAGCCCGCGTCATCCGTGTTTCTCCGCCAAAGCCCAAGAGCTTCCGGCCCATTATCGCATCTCCTCTCCGCCAAACGGTACCATCCAATTACAAACGGTTCGTTGGACGCTACCCATACTATTCCGTAAGTCAATGCCCTCCCTAGGAAGTATCTAGCGCGCAAAGGCCTCGGCAGACCCATCGGAGGACCAAGGGCTGTGGGGAAACTGCTCGAGCTCGATGAAGAAGTAGCGCAGGAGCTGATCCGAAAAAAGGATCAGGTCGAGTACAAATATGTCTCCGTCGTCCGGTCCTGAGCCTGTCCGATCATACTCTCCTGCTCCTCCCCTCCAGCAAGACTACATTAGGCAACAGATTGCCAAACAGCAGAAGGGAAACTTCCATTCTACCTCACTCAAAATGGTTACCAACAACGTCAACAAGACTGCCCTTCACCCTGGCGGTGTCGAGTAAGTCTCCTGTCTACACCAGCTTGCCATTGGCTTGTTCTTTCACGAAGCAAGACTGACAATGTATCCAGGCCCGTTCGCGAGCACACCGAGATTGAGGAGGAGCTCCACGAGAAGGCACACATCGACTACGACCGTGTCGCCATTGTGAGTTACATGGAGGGACAAGACCATTCCCATACAGCAGCTGATTCCCATCCAGGTTGCCAACCCCTCCGTTGCAGCTCTCTACGAAGATGCCCTCGTCTACGAAACCGGTTCCGCCATCACATCATCTGGAGCTCTTTCAGCCTACTCAGGAGCAAAGACTGGCCGTTCGCCCTCAGACAAGCGTATCGTCCGCGAGCCCAGCTCAGAAAAGGAAATCTGGTGGGGTCCTGTCAACAAAGAAATGAGCCCTGATGTCAGTACTACTTTCCATCCTCCCCGATCTTGTCGATGACAAACATACGGTTGCTGGGTATTGGCCCGGATTGTTTTCGCATAGCGGAGCCTCCACTGCGGGGCGCGGGCCACTACGTCAACCCTCTACCCCACTTTGCATCGGGCAAGCGCAGCGGCTCGGGAATCCACAGCGACGCTTCGGCATCCCGATCGGCTTCTCACGCTTGTCCGCGGCTCTGCCGATCCCCCTCCATCATCACATGAAAGCCAATGGAATGAACTTTTGCTGACCACATTTGGGAATACAGGTCTGGAAGATCAACAGAGAACGTGCTGTCGACTACCTCAACACCAGAAACCGCATCTATGTTATCGATGGTTACGCCGGCTGGGATGAGCGCTACAGAATCAGAGTCAGAGTCGTGTGTGCTCGTGCATACCACGCTCTGTTCATGCGCAACATGCTTATCCGCCCCTCGAAAGAGCAGCTTAAGACCTTCCACCCCGACTATGTCATCTACAACGCCGGTGCCTTCCCTGCCAATAGATTCACCACTGGTATGACCTCTGCCACTTCGGTTGCTATCAACTTCGCGGAGAAGGAGATGGTCATCCTCGGTACCGAGTACGCTGGTGAGATGAAGAAGGGTGTCTTCACCGTCCTCTTCTACGAGATGCCCGTCAAGCACAACGTCCTCACTCTTCACTCGTCTGCCAACGAGGGCAAGAACGGTGATGTTACTGTCTTCTTCGGTCTCTCCGGTACTGGTAAGACCACCTTATCTGCCGACCCCAAGCGTGCCTTGATCGGTGACGACGAGCACTGCTGGTCCGACAAGGGTGTCTTCAACATCGAGGGTGGTTGCTACGCTAAGACCATTGGTCTCTCTGCCGAGAAGGAGCCCGACATTTTCAACGCCATCAAGTTCGGTTCCATCCTCGAGAACGTCGTCTTTGACCCCACCACCAGAATTGTCGACTACGAGGACTCGACCTTGACCGAGAACACTCGCTGCGCCTACCCCATCGAGTACATTGAGAACACCAAGATTCCTTGCATCTCATCAGGCCACCCCACCAACATTATCCTTCTCACCTGCGACGCTCGTGGTGTCCTTCCTCCCATCTCCAAGCTCACCCCCGAGCAGACCATGTTCCACTTCATCTCCGGTTACACCTCCAAGATGGCCGGTACCGAGCAGGGTGTCACCGAGCCCCAGGCCACCTTCTCGTCTTGTTTCGCCCAGCCCTTCTTGGCTCTCCACCCCATGCGTTACGCTACCATGCTTGCCGAGAAGATCAAGGAGCACAAGGCCAACGCCTGGCTCCTCAACACCGGTTGGGTCGGTGCCGGTGCCACCACTGGCGGCAAGCGTTGCCCTCTCAAGTACACCCGTGCCATTCTCGACGCCATTCACAGCGGCGAGCTCGCCAACAACGAGTACGAGACCTACCAGACCTTCAACCTGCAAGTCCCCAAGACCTGCAGCAACGTCCCCGACGAGGTCCTCAACCCCGCCAAGTGCTGGACCGGTACCGCCGACTTCCAGGGCGAGGTCAAGAAGCTTGGTCAGCTCTTCAACGACAACTTCAAGAAGTACTCGTCCGAGGCCACCGAGGATGTCATCAAGGCTGGTCCTCAGCTGTAAGATGTTCCCTCCGCTTCCTAGGTGGTATCGCGCCGCCTCTTCGATGAGTTGACGAAATTTGTGCATATTCTGCTCTTTCTTGGGATGGGTGTTTTTTTTTTCTTCTCTTTTCTTTTGCTTCATATAATACCAGCGCCGCGCGAAAAAACTGTACGCGCACGACTGTCCGCTTTTCTGCGCTTTCCTTTTCCTAAAGGATCACTCCTAGATACATTGTACTTGGAGCCTGTCGATATCAAAATCAATCCATGTTGAAACATGACTTGCTTGCCTCATAGCCCCTGTGACCTTGAAGTACAAAGACACTCCAGTCCATGTGCAAAACTTCTACCTGTTGCTCTGAAATTGGAGGTCTGTCTATAGAGTGTAGCTGGTACCGTAAGCTTCAGCTCTGGATGCCGCGAATGAGATCAAGAAGGTTCGTACATATATATGCCTTCCATACTACCCATAATGTATCAACTCAATTCTTCTCCTCATCCCCATCCTCCTGCTCCCGTTGCTTCGCCGCCTTCTTCTGCTTCCTCGCGGCCGGGCTAAAGAACTTTTTAATCTTCCCCACCCCCTGCAAATACAACCACGAACACACAAACACAACTCCAAAGTTAAAGAGAATGTACGCCCAAAAGATACCATAGTCTCTCCAGATATTCTTCCAATACACATTAAAAGAAGCAGCAAAGGCGTCGCCATCTCTGTACTGGCAGAAACCACAGAGACCATTGGCTTGGGTGATGACATAGCCGCCTGATTGTTGAGCATATTGTCCTGCGTAGGTGTCGCAGGTTTGTCCGGGTGGAGCAGGGAAACTGGCGAGTTCTTGGGAGTCGCATTGGATGGGGATGCCGTGGGTGACGAGGGCGAGGAGGCCTTCTAGGAGGTATTTGAAGGGGGAGAGCCAGTACATCCAGCTGCGCCAGAAGTAGGGGAGGGCGGCGTAGGGAACCACGACACCACAGAACGAGACGACAAACAGGAAGAACATCGGTACAAGCAATGAGGCAAGTAGCTCGTTGGCAGCGAACCTGAATATTCATTAGCAACATTCCACAACATTGGCGTGAGATGAGGATCCAGGAGTACTTACGAAGCGATAGCCTGACCAAACCCAATATAGAACAGTTCGAACGACATGATGAACAGCCAAACCGATGCTGCTCTGTATGTACCACGAGGGAAACCAGGCGGGAAGTACCAAGCACACCAGTAGATAGTTCCAGCAACAAGTGAATACGGTATCTCCACAACGATAGCTCCAATCACAAAAGCAACCCAGCTATAGATCTTCGAATTGGCCTCTCTGCTCTGGTAGATATTGCGAAAATTGAGGAAACGAGGCTGCAACTGCTGGATCAGCGGTGGTGAAATGGTCAAAGTCATAAAGATAGAAAAAAGCCGACTCTGCATGTCAATCTGCGAGTTCCCGAGGTTCCAAAATGTGAAGCCGTTGAAGAGTGCTGTAAAGATATGCAGCATGAATTTGCCGACGACGTATTGAGGAGACCGCCAATATGCGATGAAAGATCTTTTGACCACCGTAGTAATCTGGGTACCAAGTGGCATGGCATACTCGCGGTCGTCGTCAGTTTTGGCTCCACTGGAAGCCTTGCGACGCTCCTGGATCATTTGCTGGATCTCTTCCTGCTGTTTCTTCTTCTCCTCGGACTTTTCCCAGAGATCCCCAAAGTCTGGCCCATTGTAATCAGGGTTGCCTGCACCAATGGCTTCGAGCATCCATTCGGCTGGGTTGACGTCAGGGGGACACTTCTGCTCTCCATTCTTTTCAAGATAAGTAATCAGCTTCTTTGAGTCGTGACCGAGCTCTCCATGGTAGACCATGCGGCCACCGCTCTTGAGGAGTAACAGCTCGTCGAACTCCTCAAACAAGACGCTTGACGGTTGGTGAATCGTGCACAAGATTGCTTGTCCAGCGTCCGCGAGTTTTCTGAGGAAGCGAACAATATTGAACGCAGCACCTGAATCGAGACCACTCGTAGGCTCATCGAGATAGAGGACTTGGACGTATCAGCGTCCTTGCAAGACATGGTGTGGGACAGAATATTGGAAGGGAAGTAAACTTACGTAGGGTCGGCTTTGAAGCAAGTTCGACGGCAATAGTCAAGCGTTTGCGCTGTTCTGGATTGAGACCCTCACCAACCTTTCCAATAGTAGCACCAGCGATATCTCGCATCTCGAGCAGGTCGATGACTTTCTCGCAGTAATCATATTTCTCGTCAAGGGACACCTCTTTTGGCTGGCGAAGCTTAGCAGAAAACCTAAGCGCCTCTCTGACAGTCGAAGTGGGCTCGTGGATATCTTGCTGTTCTGCAAAACCCGTAGCTCGTTGGAAGCTTTTCGGGAGAGGTTTACCGTCAACAAGAAAGTCTCCAGAAACAACACCAAAATTGATTCGTTGAGCAAGGGTGTTCAACAGAGTAGTCTTTCCTGCACCCGAAGCGCCCATAAGAGCTGTCAATTTTCCTGGACGAACGTAACCCGAGACGTCTTGAAGAAGTTTTCGTTCTCCACCTTCGTATGGAATGGTGTAGTTGACATTCTGCCACGTAAATATAGTCTCATTCTTCGCGATGCCCTCAACAGTTTTGTCAGAGTCGGATTCTTCACGAGTCCCTTCGTTGTTCGGTGTGGCACCTGACCTTGGTTTGGCTCTCCAGCTTCTTCGTCGTTGGTTCTGCCTCCAGTCTCGACCTCCTTTTCGACAGACTTGGGAACTTGACCACGTTTGAAAACGGTCACTTCGCCGCCACCTTTGTTGGGCTTCTGCAACTCCATACCAAGAGCGGTGAGTGCAACAAAAAAGATGAAGAACGCGCAGATGAAACCGAAGTTGCGCCACAGATGACTGCGCGAGTACGTGAAGGCGGTCTTTATGTAGTTGGCGCCATTGACAGTTGTTGACCCATGCGTGCTTCCTTGAAGGGCGCACGACTGATATTGTGGTGAAGGTGCATTTGGGGGAACCAAATAAGGAGGGTTGCACTGTAGTTCGAGGTTGTAGAACTCGTTGGACATAAGACCCTCGAAGCCATATTGGACCGGGTTGATCCAGCGTAGCCAAGCAAACCAAGGATGCATCTTTCTTGGTGGGATAAGATATCCGGTGTAGACCACCAAGATCTGGATTACTGGTCCTGTGATTCTGGTAGCGACATCAAGAGAGGTAACCAGGGATCCAACGGCTCTGAAAAGAGCATACATGGTCATAGTAACGATCCATAAAAGCATCAAAGATATGAAGAACTGTGAAGCCGTCCTTTGTAAGCCGGACATGAAGTAGACGACGATGTCGAAGATGAAAACTTGAACGAAGACCAGAGGAACGTCGACAACAGTCTGGGCGATAGCGAAGGCGGCTGGGCGATAAAACTGATAACTCTTGTGCTTCAGAAGGATAGGTCGGGACTGGAATACAGCTGTCAACTCGGCCAAGGCGAGAAGAGCATTGAACAGTAGGGAGAAGAACATCACACCTCCTCTGGGAAAAGCTCCAGTAGCAGTCTTTGGTTGGTTGTAGAACAGTGAGCCTACGATCAGTGCCTGGAAGCCGATACCACCCCATTTGCCAACAGTGGCCTGCTTGTCACCAATCATAACCAGGAACTGTCGCTGAGTACAAGCCATGACCTGCTTAGGGAAAGAAACCTCGAAATTCTTCTTCTTGGTAGCCTTGGTTTGAGCATCATGTCTCGCCTCAGTAAGTTGCTGAGTCTCTCCTTCAAACTCCTCAATCTCTTTGAGGTTGCGTTTCTTCTGTTCGCTTTCTTGGAAGAGACGATCAAAGTCTTCGCCGGATCTAGGAATCTTGTCTTCCCAGCCTTCTTTGACGTGTCTCTCGTGTTCGTCCGTCACAGACGTGATGAAGTCGGCAGATGTCCAACGATCTGGTTGTATGAAGCCCAAGTCTTTGAAGTATTGAACTGCATCCTCAGTATGGCCAAAGTAGCAACACTTTCCTTCATGCAGGAGAACCACTTTGTCGAAACAGTCGTAAAGAGATTCGCCTGCTTGATATAGTGCAACAGCAGTAGAGATACGAGCCATGGTAGTCAGGGATCTCAAACTCTGCACGTATTCCAAAGCTGTGCTGGCGTCGAGGCCTTTGGTCGAGTTGTCCCAACATTGGGCGGATGCTCTAGTCACCATGGCCTCTGCGATAGTAACTCTCTTCTTTTCACCACCAGATACACCCCGGATGTAGGCGTCCCCGACTTTTGTGCCTAAAGTGTGCTCAATCCAAAAGAGCTTGGTGACGATTCGTAAAAACTCTTTGACGTAAGCTCCGCGGGACTCACCCTCCAATCGAGAGTCCTTTCCAGGCGTCTTGGTCTTGAGAGCAAAAGACAGCGTATTCTTGACGGTGATAGTTGCGTAGTGCAAGTCCTCATCAGGGATGAACAGAACCTCACCCTTGTACTTCTTGCCCATCTCTTCCGCGGGAGTACCTCCGTAGCTAACTTCACCATCAATGGAAGTATATCCTGCTCGTTGATTCGCGAGTGTCTTGAGCAGAGTTGTGCAACCAGAGCCAGGCCGGCCAAGTACAAGTAGCATCTCAGCAGGCTTGATGACACCACTGAAATCCGACAAGATTGTTCTTTCCTGGGGTTTCCCAGCAGCCTTTTTGGGCCCTCTAGAAACAAGATTTTTGATCTTCCTGGGAAGACCGAGGAAAATGTCTCCAACAGTCGGTTGTAGGGCGGCACCAAGACCAACACCTCGTACGGTAAGGTTCTTGTAAACAATACCAACGTGCCTAGTCTTCTCTTCCTCGGAGTGCTCCTGTCTGGTCTTGCCGAACATGCGCGACATCAGACGATCAATCTCTTCTCTTTCCTCATCATCTTCGTGTGTTGGCGCTTTACTTAGACCACTAATCTGACTTGTTCTCCTGCGCGAGAGAGTGCGGAAGAAGTCTTCCTCAGTCATTCTACCTGATAGCTTTGGTCGTGAATTAGTCGTCGTCTTCATAGGAGCAAAGGAAGGGTCTTGTTCGGCTGGCTGTCTCTTGACAGTCTCTGGTGCTTCAACTTCTTCGGTAGGATGGTGTAGCATGGCGGCATGGTTGGGACATGCTTCCGAATCTGATGGTATCGCTGTCTCGCCAGATGATCTAAGCGAATGGCTCTGTTCGTGCAATGGTATGGCAACCTCATCGTTTGGAGTTGTTCCAGGGTGCCAGGAGAGGTACGTGTCGCCGTGCGGGTGTGAGCTCTGCGGATGTTCATCTACTCGTCCTGATGGAGGTATGTAGCTGGTATATGAGCGATTTCTCGATTCTTGTGGTCTAAGCGATTCTGCTGGTGTTTGCGGCCAGCCCCCAGGGAGGGCTTCAGTATGTGGTGTCGGCCGCTCCATGATTATACAGGGGACAACAAGAAGAGCAGGTAGTTAGAATGAGTATTGGATCACAGCAGCTCGCTCATTGAGGTCCGAGTCCACTCTAGAATCTGGATGGAAGCACTGCAATCCACGATACAACCGTAAACAATCACAACAATGGAGCTAGGAAAGAGAAGGAACAACTCCCTTACCTACTCGCTCCTACCTACAGCCTTTGATGAGACTCATGCATGCCACGCCTCATACTGATGTTTATCATGACGACACAGAATATGCACGTTGGACGGCACATGAGACGGCGGGCTTTGATTGAGGTCACGGAACTCCGAAGTGAACTTGTTATACAACACAACGCAATTTTTGTGCTTGCAATCTGCTCGAAGATGGCCACGGGTGTCATATAGAGAAACTCCTTGCGCTCTGTAGGCTCAACCCTTCCGTTTGAGCCTCAAGCCACGCCGAGTGCTTATGTCTTCCCTGATCTACGATGGAGCGTCTGTCATTGGGAATACTCCCCGAGTCACAACCAGATCGCTACGTGAGCCGAGAATATTAACAGAATTGGCGCGTATCACCGTCTCGATAGGGTAAAAGACACCAGGCGCTTGCAACACCTGTTATCCAGCCACGCGGCGTGGCCAGACTCCCGGACCTTTGCTTCCACCACCAACAACATCGACGTGAGTATCGAGCTCTTGTTACACACCACAGCCACTATAACATCGTCATATTGGTCTCGTGTCAGGATCTGAGATACCTAGCATCGCAAGCAAGATGACTTCTTGTCTCCAAGACTGCACCGACGATGCATTGCCAAAGCAGTTCGATATATTCCTCTCTGAGCAGCTCGAAGTCATCAACGCGACACGCGCTCAGAAGAACAATGATGATGCCATCGATGCATCCGAGAAGGCCCTCCGCGTTCGTATCGAGGCCATAAACACTGAATTCGACAAAATGTGCCTCATCATCACCACGGCCCACCAAACAGTACTTCCTCAGCTTGCAAACAGTACAGCCCCTTCTGCCAGCGAAGCACAGTCTCTTCTGACCACTGATGACAACCTCTTCGATGTTCAGTTCGATAACTGAAGCGTGCAGACAAGAGTATGAGTGTTTGCGCAGATTCAAAAACAAAGGAAGTAGCAGTCTTGGATTTCGTGAATAGAGAAGAAACGAATAGCAAGAACCTCGAACAATGCAAATGCCGCTAGAACGCTACAAGGGAGGACAACACTCAAACGACACGTGCAAAAACAAATCAAACGACATACAGGAAACCCAAATCAAGCATCAAGCTCTGCTATCAAAAACAAGACAAAACAAGCAAACAAGATACTACCAGGTTAAACCAAAACGTAAAGGCTCATACGCGCGTCTTGAACAGCATCCTCAAACCGCTCGGCTCTTTCTTCTTGCGCTTCTCTTTGTCCTTTGAGCTGCTCACAGTAGAGTCCTTGTCACTCTTGGTGTCTTTTTTGCTCTTCTTAGACTTGGATGTCTTGCGAGACCTACTCGAGCGCATAGACTTGAGATCCTCTTCGCGAAGTATGCCATCCGCGACAAGGTGTTTGCCAGCATCCGGTGTGACGAACTCACCATCAACACTTGTACCCAAACTTTGTGCTTCGGCATCAGCAATGCCACGACGCCAGACCTCTATATGGCTGAGGTCGCCGTCGAGCTCATATAGCTCATCGTACTCAGACACGGATTCATTGTCTGTAATCTGGCGCTGCGATCCAGCTTTGAGCTCAGCAGCCTCCTCCTTGTGCTTCTGAATCTTCTTGATAATCTTGTAGCCACCGAAAGCGATGACAGTGACACCAACGCCGACACCAGCAGCGATCATGAATTGAGGCGAGGCAAGCAAGGCAATGATGGCTGGAAATGCCGTTTTCATGGATGTCAGAACTCCAGGAGCCATTTTGCCTGCCATGGTACTGATTTCACCAAGAGTCAGGGCCACAGCGGCCAAGGCATCTGGGTTCTTCTGGAGGTTCTCAATTGTGGCGATGACAGAGTGCTGAACGCAGTTCGCTTCATCCAGGAGTTGTTGCAGTTTCGTCATCTTCTCTCGCAACTCGATCTCGTTCTCCTGAGGGCGCTCTGGCAATGGTGGTGGTAATTCGCCATAAGCAAGGTCCATGTCGATATCAGCCTCGGATGCTGAGCGTGAGGTCCTTGGTCTTCTAACCTCCTGGCCCATATCGGTGGTGTGTCTTCGGACCAGTTCGTTGTGTTGTCTCTCGCCTTCTGGACTGAGTTCGTTGCGTAGACTTGACTGCCGATGACTTCTCGTAGTTGCAGGCTTGTCGTTGGCATAGAAACTGTCCGAGTAGCCACGATCCACAAGTGGACGACTTTGACGTGGTCCTTCTTTCCTCGACCTGTGAGAGCGACGAGAGGCTTGAGAGGCACGATCGTCTTCTAGTGTGAACTTTTCGAGTGTCTTTTGAACTCGCTTCTGTTCGATTTCCGCGTCGCGCACAGCTTTGATCTCGGCTTTGCGTTCTCTGTACGCTGACTTGGCTTCCTTGAAAACGTTGACGACATGTTTTCCCGTGCTGACAACCTTGCCAGACTTGTTAACCACGGTCACCGTTTGGGCGATTGCCATGTTCTAGATGTATTTCTGTTGTAGGGCTTTCCGTAGGTAGAAATGTTGTGCCTCGTTGAACGGGCTTGACCGGCAAGCAAGTTGAGGAGCGGTGAAATAATTGTTCTGGTTGATAGAGCTTGTGGTAATGGTGTCGTGAGTTCGACAATGAGGGGGCTGATCGTTTATGTAGCGGTGTGCAGAAGACAAATGAGATCCTTCAAAGAACAAAGATGCGATAAGTGTTCGATCTTCCAACAAAGCAAGGGTTCTTTGAGATTTTGACAAAGAACACGACCGGATCACCCTGAGTCGTCGGATAATATACTTTCCGACAATGTGATGGGATGGCCTTTGGGTAGGTATGCTGGGCGAACAGCTAGGCTAGCCGTCACGCAAGTGCTTGTCGATAGCTTTGGGCTGGCGGACTACTCGTCTCGTACATCCGCTGTAGGAACCGTAAGTTCTGGCACAACGTGAATGGTCAGTTGGGGTGGAATTGTCGACGCGCCTGCAGCAGGCGGGAGTGACTTTATGGCACCGTCGCTGCACAAGGTGCAGCCGCGCAGGTGTCAGCACCGACCGCGCATCTGATGGAACATGTTCGATTATGCGCCACGGGTATTTTAAATCCGAGTTACTAACCTATGACATTTCGCCCAGGTTGCCAGGTTTTCTGTGGTGAGCGAATCACTGTCTCTAGAAATATGTGGCTGTGTATGTGGCGAGAGGTGGCTGGGTCGGTACGCGTTGAGAAAGAACGAAGGTAATCGCATTTTCACATTCTTCATACTCGACGTCTTTTTTGCAGCGAAGCAGCAAGGTTGTAAGACACGAGCATCCGCAATTCTCGACTTACCCAAGTGGATGCTCATTAGAGACCTGTCGAGGCGAGCTCTCTACACGAATATTGCTCCTCTCATGCGTACTAGTGTGTATAATCACACATTTTAGTTCCAGCATACGGAGAGAGACGATGCTGGACTATTGCATCTCGTTAGACTTGGATCCGGATCTGAGCAGCCACGTTGCTACGTGCGAGTATAGGATGATCCTAGGACTGCATGTTAGGTACTGTGATCGCTTACCTTTGGGCATCAAGAAAAAGAAGAAAAGAAGGAAGCGAAGTCGTGTATCTCTTCCTCGACCGCTTTCGAATGACCAAATCTGGCGATTATCTACACTACATATGCTTGCCAAATTCGCAGAGGCTCTAAAGGAGTCGATTACATGGCAGCTATCTCTGTCTATGTTGCTCTGTCTCTCGAAAGTACTATGTGTTTTTACAGCTACACAGAGAGCTGATTCTTACCCGAGAAACTGTTCACGTCTCTCTATCGAAAACAGACCAGAGTTTCCACTCTTGACTTGGTGCTTTCTTTTTCTCGCGGCCGCCGGTCTGTCGCTGTATAGCTTCATGATGGTCCTCATATAGCAGCAACACCGCAGTCTCTAGGGATTTTGGAATAATTCGTATGAGGAGCAAGACACAGATGATATTATTACACTGCAGGATATTTTGACCAGCAGACAATCATCTGCTTAGAGTCGAAAAAAACGATTATCCGATGCAATAAATATCATACCAGGGCCTTGAAAAAGAGGTGCGTCATTACCTGAGCGGGGTGGGTCCGATCACCAAAGCAAATCGTGGCCGCAACATTCTCCAATTGATGCACAACTTCTCTCTCAAGCTGAACTTCTAGCACTTCAATGTTCATATGCCCGATCCCTACGTTCATCTTGAAGCTGTTTGCTGGAGAGCTGGTGGTCGAGCGGAGGGGAAAGGCAGCGGCTCATCAACCATCTTGCATGTCAATCAGCCCCGCAATTGGAAGGTAGCAAGATAGGCCTGCCCCTCCGCCGACTCTCAGCCTTGATGTTGTCAAACGTCAGAATATATGAACTGTTCCAGAATTCGGCCGAGCTGAAGATATCTATGTGTGCAGTGTTAGCTTACAAACTTGCCTTCCTCGTTGCAACATTTCCTCACATCAACAGTTGACTCTCAACAACCAGCAATTATGGCACCTGACTGGAAGCAGATAGCTGCTGAGAAACGCGACTCCGTTCTCGCTCTTATACCTGAGGAATGGCGTATCCCTACGCCACCATCTGCGGAAGAGCAAAGAGAAGTCACTGGCAAATTCGTCCAGCAGTATCTGGATCCCAAAGAGATTGAGATCACCGAGACAGAAGCTGTTGAGATTGTCAAGAAGACTAGTAGTGGCGAATGGACTGCTGTTGAAGTCACAAAGGCTTTCTGTCATCGCAGTGCAATTGCTCATCAACTGGTGAGTTGAACGTGTTGAATTGCCACGCTTGTAGACCCAAAAGTGCTGACTGCTCGCAGGTGAACTGCCTCCATGAGATCTTCTATGACGCTGCAATCGAGTCTGCTCAGAAACTTGACCACTACCTTGCAAACCACAAAAAGCCAATTGGACCTCTTCACGGCTTGCCTGTATCGCTCAAGGACCAGTTCCACGTCAAGGGAGTCGAGACTCATATGGGCTACGTTGGATGGATTGGTACTTTCCAAGGCGAGAAGGGGACAGGTAAGGAGAAAGTGTACGAATCTGAGATGGTCAAGGAACTACGCAGCTTGGGCGCTGTACTGTTCGTGAAAACGGCCGTGCCGCACACACTGATGTGTGGCGAGACGACCAACAACATCATCGATTATTGCTGGAATCCCACGAACAGGAATCTAAGTGCTGGTGGTAGCTCTGGTGGTGAGGGTGCCCTCATCTCGCTGAGGGGTAGCCCTCTTGGCTGGGGTACCGACATTGGTGGAAGTATCAGAATCCCTGCTGCATTCAATGGCCTCTTTGGCTTGAGACCAAGTGCCGGCAGGATGCCTTATGAAGGAATGGCCAACTCGTTCGATGGCGCCCCCAGTATTCTGAGCGTTGTTGGACCTTTGTCGTCGTCATCTGCTGGTCTCAAATTGGCTATGCAGTCTATTCTGCAGACCGAACCGTGGCAGCACGACCCACGTGTACACCCAATACCTTGGAGGGCTGGGCAAGAGGAGGCGGTCAAGAAGCTAGCACAGGAGAAAAAGCTCACGTTTGCGGTCTTGAGACATGATGGACTCTGCGCCCCCCATCCTCCAATCAAGAGAGCTCTTGACGAGACTGTCCAAAAATTGGAATCTCTCGGTCATAAGATCATTGAGTGGCAGCCGCCCAGCCATGGTAAGCTCGAAGATATCTGCACCAAGTCTTGGAACTACGATGGAGGAGCAGACGCTGCGAAGGCCTTTGCTCTTAGTGGAGAAGATCCCAAGCCCAACATCATGTTCGAACAGTCATCTCAAGCCGATGCTACGGAGATCATGCGTAACCAAGTCAACAAGAGAGACGCCGAGAAGGAGTACATGGAGTATTGGAACTCGACGAGCGAGTTGACTGGCACTGGTCGTCCGGTGGATGCTATCATCAGTCCGCTCGCACCCTTCACCGCAGCTCGTCCGAACAAATACACCTCATACAGCTACTCGGTGTGGGTCAATGTTCTCGACTATACTTCTGTGGTCGTACCAATTACTAAGGTCGACAAGAAGGTGGACAAGGCATATACCGATTTCAAGCCCGTGTCGGAGACGGATGAGAAGACACAAGCAACTTGTAAGTTGTATGATATGATTTTCCAGCCTCTTTGCTAACGCTGTGTAGATGACCCAGAGATTTATGACGGAGCACACGTGTCGCTTCAGATTGTGTGTAGGAGGTTGGAGGAGGAGAAGGCTTTGACGATTTCAGAATATATTTACGAGGCCGTTCATGTTTGAATATATTAGGATGTTTCAACTGTACAGTTGTTTGAATGCAGAGATGAATAAGACTGTTGTTATGCAGGGACTGTTCGTTGGAGAAAACTGTCAGTGAATTTTAAGCTCTTGACAGATAATGCCCAATCTGGATCAATTCAGGGCTCAACATGTGATGGTTGCCCGTGATCGGAAAGCTTCATGCCGGGGTGACCGAATTTTGGGCAGGTGCAAAGGACGAGTAGAGGCGTGGGAGATATGAATGCAACTCGCACAAGGAAGGAGAAGATCTTGCACAAGAGGGTACCATGTCATGCAGGAGAAAACAAAATCACACGTGGTGGAATGTAAGCAGGTCGGAATCGGGTAGTTGGACTTGTCGGCAAGAAGCGTTTCTCGGTTGCGAAAAGGCTGGGCGTCGAGCAGCTCAGTAACTTTAAAGACTTGACCTGACCTCGTACTGTCACGTCGCTGGGGTGTGGCATGGAAACATTGAGGAAAGTCTAGGATTGCAAAATGCTCGAGGACATCTAAAGACGTCGAATGACAGCTCTTGGATTGCACCACCGCCTCGACTCGACCCACGACTGAGCAGAAAAAACCATGGCAGAAGCGTCGAGCCAGACGCCGGCCACGGTGTCGACTCCCTCGTCGTCGGCCGCCGGCACCGTCACAGGGCCCCAGCCCTCTGTATCGCACGACCACTCGGTCAATGGCAGCCAGCACGACGGAGACAACAGCTTGGACTCGTCGACCAAGGCCCCCAAGGACCGCAACTGCCCGTTCTGCAACCAAGCCTTTACCTCTTCCTCCCTCGGCCGTCATCTGGATCTCTACATCAAGCCCAAGGTGAGCGGCCGCGTACCGTGTGCTGCCTGATGGAGCGCCTGCTAACTCGATGGCCGCAGAACCCCAAGCCGGCCGATGGCATCCACGACGTCGAGAAGATCAAGGTCATGCGAGGCGGCATCACGAGACGCCAGCCGAGAAACAGCCTGAGGGCCAGTGCAAACAACAACAGCAGGCTTCAACACGACGAAGATGCCGCTAGCGACCGCGGCACCCCGACCGGCCAGTGGGGTCGTCGGATGACCATTTCATCCCAGGACACAGCTGGCGGCGCCTCGAGTGCCATGGGCGTCAGCCCCGTCAACCTGCGCGACCCCCGTTTCGGCCTCAACACTGCAACCTGGCAGGGTACTGGCGTTATCAACAACCTACCGCCACGCATGTCCGATGTCTCGTCGGCCAACATGAGCCCTGCCCTGCAGCGCTCCTCGCAACAAAAAGACCAGGAATCTCAGGACAATGCAAAGGCTGCCGAGTTGGCTCTGCGTGAGCTACTCGACAGTCTCGAGGCTGCCAGGTACCTTTTTCGCTTTTTCGCTTTTTTTTCTCCTCTCAATGCTGACCCTCTGCCTGCAGACGCCGAGTCTCGCACCAGGATGTTTTCAACTTCGACTTTTGCTCCATGAACTTCCCCTCGCTCTGTCTGCACGCGCTTCCCGCTCCCCAAACCCTCTTCTCCATGACGCCTTTTGCTAGCAGTGACTCGTGGTCTCTCGACGTTCCCTCGGATGCCCAGCTCGATGCCCTCCAACGCCAGATCACACAACGTGTTCAACAGAAGCCCACACCCACTCTTGAGAAAGATGTCCGCAGATTACAGATGCATCTGCAAGCCGCCTGGAACAATTGGTCTCCCCTCTCGGACAAAGATAAAAGCTCAACTTGGGGCATTGAAATTCTGCGTGCCTTTGCTCGTGCAGATCAGCGCTCAAAAGAGAAGGAGGAGGAATTGGTCAAAGCACAACAAGAGATCGCCCAGCTCAAGGAGCAGTTTGCTCGAATGAGCAACCTCCAATTGCCCCGCGAGTTCATGCTGCAGCCGCCCGTCTCTCTACCCCTCGACCCTGCCATCGTCTCGGACATGTTGACCAAGGACCAATCCCGCGACTGGGACTACGACCGTATGATTGGCAGATGGAGGGGTGCTGTTAAGGCCGGCAAGCTCGTGGGTGCTGCCGTCAGCCTGCAACCTACGCCAAATGAGCAAACTGCCATCTCGACTCCATCGGGTCCCTCTACTGCCCTGGCAAGAAACACCCACCCCGCTGCTGCTCAGCCGCCTACAACCTCTCCTTATGATACAAGAGTCAACCAAACTCCTCTCCAGAACGGACATGCATCTGCCCATGGACCAGCCTCTCGTCAACTCGGCGCCCACCAGATTGACGACGACGAAGATGCTGACGCTGATGCCGACGCCGATGCTGATGCAGACGCTGACGCTGATGCCGATGCAGATGCCGATGCAGACGGCGAAGATGCCCCAATGGGCAACGCGCCGCACTGGGGCTCTCACCCTCAGCACAGCTTTGGTAGCGACACCCACATGGGTGGCATGACCAACGCTAACGGCAAGCGTCCCCTTCCTCCCTTCGATCGTTCCAACTCCAAGAACGCGAAGATGTACCATGATAGCCCTCTTCCTTCCGACACCGATGTCTTTGGGACCCGTGCCGTCGGTCAGGTTTAGAAAACGCCGGATCACGCTGCACACGGCGATTAAGCACCATCCAATTCGTAGTGATGTCTGCCACAAGCCCCTTGTAGCAGTGTCGCTGTACAGGGTTCCTTCCATGGAGCCATTTGGTTAATTTTCGTAACCTTCTTCTTTTCTGTTTCCACCCACGTTTATATTCCCCCCAAATGTCTTGTTTTCGTCAGAAGCAGCACGACGTTACTTTCTCCATACGAAGAAAAATAACGTATGTGTTGCGGACGCACAGGAGAGATGTCATTGTTAACGAGTCCTCGTCATTGTTCTTTTCTTTTGCATCTGACACGCCATGCAGTATTAACGAGAAATTTGAAAAAAATGCCCACCACGCCACACCACTCTTCCTTTTTTTTTCTTTTACCTTCATTGCTATTCCAGATCTACTTGCTTTCTAGGCTGTTGTTGTGGTTTTTTTTAGCACCACCGCCCAGATTGTGGCCTTGCTTGTTTTCTGCTATGCGAAGATATCAATTGTGTTGGGAGGAAAATTTACCCTTTCGAAATGCCCCATTCTTCACAATTTTGGTGACGAAAAAAGATTGTTGATTTTGCGTATGCGGCAAGAGTTGAGCCTGACTAATTATTAAGGCTTGCTCTTTGTGTTTTTTGAAGAGGAGGGGGTATCTACATTTATATGTCTTGTTCTCATTTGAATATGCCATAAATGCATGCCATTCTTCCATCATGTCCTGTGTGCGTTCTCGGTGTGTGTCTACATGTGTGTCTCTCTTGACCTTCGTTGTCACTCCTCTCCTATCCTCGTGTGTCCATGCCCTCGTTGCTCTTCTCAAATGGTATATTGCTGGAAGGGGAACAAAAAAAAAAGAAAGAAACAAAAAATGCTCCCCATAAACGCCATCGTGATGCTCTCCTTTAACCGGTATCGCTTTCATCAGGCTCTCGGTTCATGTCATATCATATCATATCCTCCTCAAGTCTCTCGAGCAAAACACCTCAGTGGCTGTATACGCTGCTCAATACGTGTCTCAGTGTGCGCTTTCCTCATCATCGGTATAACTGCCACCGCCTCCACGACGAGGAAATCCGTTCTGGATCCACCAGATGAGGAAGCCGAGGAGGGTCAAGAGGATAAAGAGGACGATGATGATGACGGCGATGACGATGTTGCGTTGCATGGTTGCGGGTTTTTTTGTGAGGGTTATGTCGGGTGAAGGATTTTGATGAGTGGTGGTGAAGGGTCTTGGATATCGGTTTTTGGAAAGAGGATTTGTGGGTTCGAAGTGATAATTGGCAAGATGATGTGGACTGATGGGACGAGAGATGTGTTTTTTCCCAGAAGTTGATGATTCGTGATCTCGTGGAACAGTCGTTGTATGCAAAAAATGCTCCAGGGTGTAACGCGCTCGATAAAAACTCAAGATGGCAGATTGATGACAAGAAATAAGTTCGTGATACCCGTTGGATGAGTTTCTCTCAATGCAACGGGGGTCGAAACGGAGAATTCAACAGCGTTGGTGCATGTTTATGTGTGGATACTTCAGCGGTGGTTGGTATGGCTGGCTGGTGGCTGGAGGGCTAGGGATTTGCGCTGCATGGACACGAACAATCAAAAAGCACTCCTGATACCTGCAGTCTGCCTTGTTTTCCTTGATTTTCCGATTGCAGACATGGTTATTGGTTCACGTTATAAAGCTATGATATAGGCAAGCGAATCGAAAGAGTGTCTTGCTGATGCAGGTGCCTGGTGTTGAGATGACAACGCAAAGTTGGGATTCTGTTGGTTTGGAGATTGACGTCTGTCACGAACTGCTTGCATGATAGCGTGAAAATGCTTAAGAGCATTTGTTCTTTGCAATTGTCCTGGAGACCCTTTTTTCACTCTGAGTGTGAAGTCACTCTTTAGTATATACTGTGTCAACACCATCTTTGCTCTGCCTATTTTGACAAATTTTTCTTCCCATTTGTTTACTCGAGATCTGCAGCAACGAATAATGCATGTGATAAATGCGGGGGCGGGAAAGCGTGGCTACCATTTAGCCGGACATGCATGGCTTGGCAGGGTCGAGGTTCGATGAACTGTGTCCATGCTCTGAACAACTCCTTTTGTTTGCATGAATGCATAAGTCTGTCACATACTTGTATTAGTTTGTGTTCTACGGTGATGCATATCAGTGTGGTGGGCTATATCAACACAGTCAAGTTGTTATCTGAGGCGCAAGCATGGAGAGCAATCCAAACAATATCTCCGTGGTTAGCACTTCACACTGCTACAACATCATGTATTCGAGCTAGGTGTGATATGACTGCTGACTGTAGCACTCGGGAAGCCCAAGAGCGAAGGATCTCCAAATACGCAGGAGCCCACTTGGATCCACTCGCTTGGCTCTCCAGGCACCAGAATTAAAAACATGAGAGCGAGCAAAATAGGAAATATAGTATAGAGTCGCTGGAGCAACTTCAAGGCATCAGTTTAGCACAAGCATTTAGAGTTGTTGATATAAAGACTGAACGAACGATATTCAGGTCGACTTGGACTTTTGCTTCATACTGCCATATCAATTCGCAACGAGGCATCAAGTACACAAAAACTGCATTGTCATTATGAAGTTCACCACAATCACCAGCAGCCTATTGGCCTTCTGCACTCTTGGCCAAGCCGCTCTCAACCTCACCTACGTCCCTGAAACCGACTCTCAAGGCAGAGTAGTGCTCGGCGAGAACATCAGGATCGCCTGGGAAAGCGATAAAACCTATGTTTGTCTCTCACTGTCTCTTCATCTACGACGATATACTGATCATGGTTTACTTAGGATCTCCACCTGGAAATGGTCAAGAAACAGGACGACAAAAAGCACTGGCCCAGCGGCTGGCGACCCATCGAGAGCATGTTCATGAAACTGAGGTTGAATGAAGGCAAGGGCGAATACCTCTACAATATTCCAGTGGGAAAGGGGCAACGAACAAGTGTGGGTATCAAGGATGGCGAGTAAGTTGGCACCCGAGTCATTGAGTCTTAAAAAATCATGAATGCTGATATAAGGTGTTTATAGGCTATGTTCCTTTGTGCTTACCGGTACAGAGGTTGATGGCAGTGGTCTACAATATGTCAACCACACTACTTGGTTCTCGGTCATCAAGAATGAGATTGCTCCAAAAGACGGATTCAAGGAGCAGACATTCTCGGCTTGAGTTGGTGTTGAGGCAGCTTACATGTCACATACTCTTTCAATTCTGGACGCTTAGAGAAGAATGTCGACAGTTCAGATTTCCGTTTCAATTACGATATCGAGCTCCAAATGCTCGTGTATATACAGCGTTTTTCATCAAGTTCGTTGCTATGCGGTGGCTTCCTTAAGCCTTCGAGTCCTTCACGGGGTCATTCTTGTTGAAGGAGAGCGAAACTCCATTCACTGGAAGTTGTCAGCACAAGCCTATGTTGGAAGGGTCCGGAGGTACGTACCACAATGACGCTCGTCGGTAGGAGTAGCGTATCCCTCGCCCTTGAAGACGTGACCGAGATGACCGCCACAGTTGGAACAGACAATCTCGGTGCGCTCCATGCCAAAAGTACGGTCGGTGTGTCTGGTCACGGCACCAGGAACAGCGTCGAAGAAAGCAGGCCAGCCGCAGCCAGACTTGAACTTGTGGTTGGCCTTGTAAAGAGGGGCTTCGCAGCCGGCGCAGGTGTAGACACCCTCGGAGGGCATATGCTTGTCAAAGTCGCTGCTGTAGGGAGACTCGGTACCCTTTTCGCGGAGGATGCGGAACTGCTCTGTTACGGTATTAGTGCCATGTCGCATCGCCACGCCCGAGTGAAGGACATACCAGGGCTGAGCTGAGCCTGCCACTCCTCCTTGCCCTTCTGCAATGGGTAGGTCATGTTGTTTGAGGATGAAGAAGTTCCAAAGAAAGCTCCGATGAAAGGAATGCTAGGAAGACCCAGTTTTGCGGTAGGTCGGAGAGCTGGTCTGAGTGGTGGAGGTGCTACTCGGAAGGTGGCGTTCGAGAAGGCGTAGAGGTTGCGGACGAGAGTTGGAAGAAAACGCATGAATCTTGTGAACTGGCTTTGAAGGTGTGTTCCAGTATATATTCGAGTATCAGTAGGGTGGCCAATGTCGTTTGGAAGAGTACAGAAACAGAGAGCTACTCATCAATATATCGACGTCATCACCTCGGACCTTTCGGCTTCTGCCGCCACGTCCAACACTTTTTGCCGGTGGTGTCACCCTGTTCGTGACTTCTGTTCGCTCCATCAGTGACAGCATCCACCGAAAGAGGTTGCCTTGACAGTTCTCTGTAGGCATGGCTCTATTCTCAAGACTATCATGTGTTTTGATGGCTTGAATTGTTGCTGTGGGTGCGGTGAGACAGAAACTGGAAGCCAGGCTTGGAATAACTTCCTCACCACGCTCGACACATGCATTCTCAACCCATAATCCCGATCATTCGATAAGGAATCTGACGCAGTATGTAATCATTCTGAATGGTTTGATATTACGTTAGACACAATTAGCTTCCAACTTTCTGCCTTTTCTTGTTGCACTACAATCACGAGATGCCCAAGCCAAGGCCCTGAGTATCCGAAGGACCGCTGAAGCTCCCACTAACCACACTGCCGCCCGTGATACTGCTGCCGGCAACACTGCTAGCTGCACCCGTGCCATCACTGCGACCTCGCTCACGGATACGACGACCTTCCATTAGGCCACGCAATCCACGTTTCTGCAGTCCAATGACATGACTTTGACCACCATCCCAGATGTCCTCATCGTCACGGCCACCTTGGCGACTACTCGTGATGCTGTATGCTGAACCGGCTGTGGAGGCCGAGTCTGGAATATCTTCATCCTCTTCGGCCAGGCTTTCTCCACGCAAAGTCGTACGTGTAGTGCGTCCATTAGCCATCTCGGTATCCACACGCAAAGGATTACGACCGCTAGTGCCGTTGATAGACAAGGATTCAATGCCCGCGAGGCTCTGCACACGAGGCGGGTGTATACTGGTGTTGATGTCTTTGAATACGACACCTTCGCCACCACCAGCTGCCATGGCTGCAGCGTTGAAGATGGCTGCAGCATTACGCCCATCCAGTGTCTCGTGTAATCGCTCTGTCACTTCTTCAGCCAGACCGTCAATCTCGTAGGGGCGGGCAAGTTGAAGCAGAGAGCAGAATATCTGAGGCGTCGCAAGATGTGATGGTTGTTGAGGCAGTGAACCAGTGTAAAGGTAGTGAATCAGTGCCTGCAGTGCTGGAACCGTGTGAGGAAGATACAATGTCCTTGGGCGTGAGTTGGGTGGTAGGTTTCTGACATCAGCGGGTTCGAGTGTCTGCGCGGTGCCAGTCACGCTGTTGGCCGTAAGGGTTGATCCGTTGGAAGTAAGTGTAGGCGTGATAGTGATGTTAGAGTTGCGAGAAGTCAATGATGTGCCTGGTCTGAGAGTCGCAGTTTCGCCGCTCTCGCTGGGACCAGCACTTTCGCGTACAAGCTGGTTGAAGAAAGGACCCCATCTGCGGCCGATGAAACGAGAGTTGGCAGGGATCCGAGTGCCATCGATAGCAAGGAAGTCCATGTCACAGAGCTCACGCGATTGGATCATCATCTCACCCAACTCCTGGGCACCACTGTATAGTTTTCTTCCGCCTGCTGAGCCTTCAGAGCCTGGTTGGTATTGTGGAGCGCTGGCTGACACGTAGTCAGAAGTAGGCCAAACCTTTCTGGGATTGTCATATAATCCAAAGGCCTCGAGCTGAACGACACACATGTTGTTGAAGTTTAACCGCCGGTTATTGTAGTCATCCACGAGGTTTCGCTTACGGTTTCCAAGGATAATGAAGGAGTTTCTGCGCTCCCAGAGTACACCTCTGTTCCAACTTCCTTGACTGAATATACTGCTTCCACTGTCAATGCGAGCCCAAGTCAACGACCGGAGATCAAGAGCCCACAGAGAGAACTCCTGCTTAGAGGATGTCAAGAATGTACCAGCAACCACGAAGTTATTACCAATGACACCACCTGTGGGGAAACGAAGTCCGGGGGGTGTCACTGTACCCTGCATTTGTTTGTCGACGAGTGTGCCATCGCGATTGCGGACCTGAAGCTCAAGCTTGACATCAAGAAAGTTATAGTTGGTGTAGATGAGCATAGCAGAACCAGAAGAGTTGAGGTCGCTGTCATCGTCGTCGTCGTCGTCGTCATAATCATCCATTGATGCTTCGTGTCCCGCACCAACCTTTGTACTTTCCATACTGACCAAAGGCGTGACGACAGATCTGTATGCACCGCAGCTTCGACCGCCAATAGGCTTGGTCGAGGTCCACTTCAAGCTGCGTAGGTTGAACACACTGATTTGCTCGATGTAATGGTTGCCGCTGTCCTGGCCACCAACAACAATCATCTCAGCGCCACCTCTCCCGTCGAGTTCCACACCAATCGAGCCTGAATTTGGTTGGGCTCCTGACGGGTTGTGATGTATAGCGGATAGGGGTGCATTGGAGGAAGTAAAGACTGCACCTGAGGGGAGGATGGCTGCGCAGTGGGCATAACGGCCTTGAGGCGCCTCCCCCGTGCTAATTCTTGTCCATGTATGTGAGGGTATATCGTAGACGTGTACGTCGGACATGACGCTGACCTGGGCATCCGGAGACTCGTTTTGGGTCGCAGGGCCACCTTCGGGCGACATACCTCCATAGCATACAAGCTTGTTGTCTCCAAGAGCACACACGCTGTGGAAGTATCTCGGAGGTGGAACGTCGCCCTTGGTTTCTATCTTAGACCAATGTCTACGAATAAGATCAAGCTCGTAGAGATCCGAGGTCAAAGTAGGGCGAGATTTTGAAATCTTGCGACCTCCGAAAACGTACATCTTGTCGCCGAGTATTGTGGTTGTAGCGCCGACAAGGGGATGGGGCTCTCTTCCAGTAGTGTGATGTACGTTGCATACCAAGCCAGATAGGTTTGCGTTGGCCGAGGTAGCACTCGGAGTCTGAGGTGGAACAGGCGAGCCGGCAGCTGAGCGAATGTGATGATCTGAAGCATGGCTCATCACGTCCATCTCTGAGGACGATTCATAGTCGTCTCGTCTCGACATGCCAGAGTGGTTGCTTGCGACCGAGAGCTGAGCGTTTGAGCCCTTTCTCGAAGTTAGGTGAGATGGTGAGGGTGAGGCGATCAAGTGATCGAGCGTGTTCGTACGATTTGGAGGAGGTGGCTGTGCCATTGTTGCTACAGACGCGCGCACGTCTTCGAAATCAGGATCTTCTGCCGTGTGGAAAGAGCTTGTAGAGAGACTGGGAACTGGTGAGGGAGACCGGGTCAAGTCGACATGTCGTTGCTTTTCGGCGCAATCAGAGGTTGTGTGGGTATCAAAGGAGATGAGATCGATGCGATTACTGAGATCCTTGGGTGGTATAAATGATGGTCCCGCAATATCAACTAGTGTAATTGGTCCAACGAGATTGAACTGAGGGCGAGGGTCTTGATAGCATTCAAGGGTGCAGGTTGAGCTAGAAAAGCAGATACTGGGCTTTAGAGACTCAGGTGTTCCCGGTTCGTTGGAGGTGTTTACGATGATCGGGATGTGTCTCGATCTTTGCGGACTGGGTGTACGTTCGCGGAATGTCAGGTGAGTCGGTTCCGGTAGAAGCAGGCTTCCAGTACAATGTGGAAGAGCGTATGGATTCGACTTGCGTGGTGCTTCGGGTTGGAGGTGATTCTCCTTATGCCTGAACAGTATATTCGAAGCAGTTCTCCTCAATCCTAGGCCCGGTTTAGCCCCTGTTGATGCCGACATGTCAGCGATGTGCGATCAGAGAAGAACAAGCCCATATGCTCAAAGACCAGCACAGGTAAGGTAATGCAAGTCGCGCGCTCAAAATTGTGAGAGACAACCAATAAAACCCCCAAAGTGATACATCCAGCAAGGAAAAACGATGGCCAGTATAGAATCAGCGAAGTCTGTGTTTTGAGCTCTCTGCATCATTGCCGGACCATTCATCTTGAATACTCGATCTGCACATGTCCCAAGTTGTCACTCGTTTGAAAGAATCCGCAATTTTTGGGCCCTTTCCGCAATCTCATCCCCATTTGATGATTGTACCAATCGACGCGAAAACCAAAACAGAAAAGGGTCCAACTCTTTGTTGTGTGATTGCGGGTATGGAATGATTCAAACAGAGGAGGTAATGTTGTTGATAGAAGAGAAGAAGATTGCACCTACCGAAAGTGCGCAATTGCTTGTCGCCGACGAAACACCAGACGGATATCACCAGACGGTTGGTAGAACCAGAAGTGGCTGTACGAGAGCCTTGTAGAACAACAATTCGACTGTTTGGAGAAAGGGAGGCACGCTGGACGTGTTTCACCCTAGATGTCGGAATTAGCCGTTTGTTCCCAAACGGTACCGTGCAGGTCTCCAAGGCTCCTTGAAAGATTGACTGTCCAAACAAATGCAGCTCTATATCTTCTTACAAACAAGAGCTCGTGTCGCGGGGTACTTTGACTTGATTCTGGTGTGTCTCTGTTCTATCTCTGAGGCAACTGCTTTGCATTTCTCAAAGAATGCCAAGCATCAACAAATACGACGAAATCGTATTCCGGAGTTGGAATCCGCAGTCGACCAAAGCACCCATAGCACATTTACAATTCTACTGATAAGGCACAAGTCGATGGTATTTGCTTATGGTGGTAGGTAGACATGGAATTCTTTATATCGTCATATGTATATGTGAGGAACCCCTTTCCTCTATTGATCAGGAAGAACAGTGGATATCATTCGCTTTTCAAACGCAATAAACCAATCTAGACGTTGGCGCTGGTCTCCTCCTTGGGGAGAGTGGTGAATCTGAGGTAGGGCTTGACAATGTTGACCTTGGGGAAGATCTTCTGGGCCTCCTCGGTCTTGATCGAGGGGTGGACAATGACGTCGTCACCTGCATACAGAGTCAGAGATTGATTGAAAGAGAGGTAAATCGACGGATGAGTACTAACCAGGAACCCAGTTGATAGGGGTGGTGATTCTGTGCTTGTCACCAGTCTGGAGAGAGTCGACAATGCGGAGGACCTCAGCAGTGTTACGACCAGTAGAAGCAGGGTATGAGAGAATGGTGCGGATGGTCTTCTTGGGGTCGATGATGAAGACGGAACGGATGGTGAAAGCAATGCCCTTGGAGTCGACGTTGGTGGCGTCCTGGTGGTCAAGCATGTCGTATGCGAGGGCGACCTGGCGCTCCTTGTCGCCAATGATGGGGAACTTGAGGCTGGAGCCAGAGATCTCGTCAATGTCCTTGATCCAGCCACCGTGGCTGTCGACAGTGTTGGCCGACAGACCAATGAGCTTGACACCACGCTTGGTGAACTCGGGCTCGAGCTTAGCGAAGGCACCGAGCTCGGTGGTGCAGACGGGGGTGTAGTCCTCGGGGTGAGAGAACAAAATCACCCACTTGTCTCCAATGAACTCGTGGAAGTTGATGGGACTAGAAGTGTGTCAGTCTCCGAGGCCAGAAAAGTATGCGGCAGTGTTGATTACCCGTTGGTGGTGTCGGCATCGAAGTTGGGGGCAACGCTGCCGAGGCGGAGGGGCTCAGGTCTTTGGGACATGTTGACTGTGGTTGTGTGTGTATGGAGGGAATTGAGGAAAGGGAGAGCAGTTTGCAAAGGACAACAGAAGGCGAGCTCGAAGTGGGGTGGAAGTCGAGGGTTATTAATGGCGGGACCCTCACGCCACAGCCACTAGAACTCGCATCATCTGTCTGTGCATAAAGATCCCACTCTTGTCGTTGTTGTCTCGTTCGACTTCTTCCTCCTTCCATGTCTTCTTCTCCGGACAGCTCAGAGATTCAATCGACCCTTTACTAAGACACATACCTGCTTCTTGAAACCACTAGGTCTCTCTTATCTTCGACACAATGCTTCAGGTCTTTCATCCTCGAGCACCCCACATATAACACAGCAACGAGCTGGAGCGAACTCGGAGAAGCTACCTATGGTTTGCGGAGTGGCTTGAACTTGGTCAACTCTGATTGGTCAGAAATGGCGTATAACCCGACCCAAGACATTCAGGTATCGGACCCCACAGGTTCTCAAAGCGCTCGAGTACGGAGACCTGGAAGAACTTCGACGTCTGTGACTTTGTCAACAACGAACATCCAAGGCCTCGCGAGGGCTGTTCGGGAGCTTTGTCGCTCAACGACGAGGTAGCATTCACACCATGACTCATCAATAGTACCTACCTCCTTCCACTCGAAAGTCCAAGGTTTGGAGTGCCATGAGCAGTGTCCATATCGCCATGGGCTTGAGTACCGAAAATTTGATCAAACAGCCATGTCCATAGAGTTGTTCCTCTTGGCATGCGCATCTTTGACCTGGCACGTTTCGATGCTTTGCTCTGATTGCAAAAGTGACCACAGCAACCAACCGTCAACCATGATTTCAAAGCAAAGACCCAAGGGGAAAATGTAGGTACTCGACCTGATGTAAACCTTCATGCGAGATCGGCCGTTCTTCCCGCAATATGCGCGCATCCGCGACTGCTTCGGCATTCGGCAACCACTACAAGGTGGAGTATTCTGCCTTACATCCATTACTTTTGCGCCTCTGTTTGCTTATTATCTCCCACCTCCAACCTGCTCCTGTTTCTCTCATCCGATGAGCAGTATGATTCCCCGCCTGCTCTTGCAACGATGAGCGCAAATCCTGAAATAAACCTATCCCGGCCTACACCAGACTACGCCGATGAGAAAGTTCAACATGACGATTACAAAAAATCCCCAGACGGATCCACGAACTTATCGCCGACACATACACAATCCAGCTCGGACGACATCGTCTACCATTATCTAGACTTCGATACGCCAATTCCTCGCCCTTCCTACCTTTCAGCTCCCTACGAACTCCGCACTACACCGCCAGAAGAGCCGGATCTCAAGAAATATGAGTCGCCATTTAAGTGGTCCAAGAGCAGGAAGCGCGCGATAACTTGGCTTTCATGCCTTGCAACAACAGTCACTGCATATGCAGCTGGCAGCTATACTGCTGGTGATGCACAAATGGAGCAAGAGTGGGGTGTGTCCCGCGTCGCCATTACAGTGGGAGTGACCATCTTCACAACCGGTTTCGCCATCGCACCTATGATCCTGGCCCCATTCTCCGAAATCAATGGACGTCGGCCTATGTTCGTGGTCACTGGTATTCTCTACGTCATCTTCCAGATCTGCTGTGCTGTTACCCGATCGTACGGTGGTATGCTCATTTCCCGCTTCCTCAAAGGTTGTGCATCAAGTACGTTCAGTACGATGGTCGGTGGAGTGATTAGTGATATCTACCACGCCGAGGATCGAAACACTGCCATGGCTCTCTTCTCCGGCGCTGCCCTTTTTGGCACAGGACTGGGACCTCTGGTGTCATCTTTCATAGCCTACTACACAACCTGGAGATGGATCTTTTATCTGCAGATCATTACTTGCGGAACGGTCCAGATCTTGGTGATATTATTTTTCAAAGAATCACGAGGCTCAGTGCTATTGTCGAAGAAGGCCAAATGCCTCAACAAGTATTACGACAAACTTGAAGCCGCAGGTTTCACAGGCGTTGATATGCCCAGCGATACGATTTCGGGCAAGACTTCAGTTCAGAGGATACGCTGGAAAGTAAAGAGCGACGAGGAGCGCGCCAGTTTATTGCAGATGATCAAGATCTCGCTCGTGCGACCGTTCCATCTACTGTTCACAGAACCCGTCGTCTTCTTCTTCAGTCTGTGGGTTGCGTTTTCGTGGGCCATTCTCTATCTAACCTTCGGCGTACGTGTTTGTCAAGCGAGCTCGTTGTCTCGCACAAGAACCATGCTAAATCGAACCTTCTAGGCAATCCCCGTCATCTTCACAGCATCACACAACTTCAACCTTTACCAAACCGGCTCAGTATTTGCAGCCATCAGCATCGCATCCATAATCTCAACCATCATATCTATCCTCGGCGAAAAGTGGACCAAACGCCGCTTCCCTCACCTTGGCGACTCTCCAGAAGGTCGGTTATACTTTGCTTGCGCACAAAGCATCTTATTACCCATTGGTCTTTTCTGGCTCGCCTGGACATCAGGAAGTAATGTGCATTGGATCGTACCCACCCTAGCCATCGGCTGTGCCACAATGGGCATCTTCAGCATCTACCTCGCCGTCTTCAATTACCTGGCTGACACCTATCACCGTTACGCCAGCTCTGCATTAGCAGCACAGAGTTTCTGCAGGAATATGCTTGGAGGCGCGTTTCCTCTGTTTGTGCCGCAGATGTTTAGGGCCATGACGTTTCAGGGCGCCGGCAGCTTGTTGGGTGGTATTGGTGCCGTGTTGACGTTGGTGCCTTTTGCGCTGTTGATATGGGGCCCGAAGATTAGAGCGAGGAGTAAGTTTGCGAGTGAGATTATGGATAAATGATTTGGATGGTGGTAGAATACTTTTAGACTGATGAATGAACGAACGACTGAATGAATGTACATGCTCTCCTGATATCATCTATACTTTCTACGATTCAGCTGGACAAGTCAATATATCTCCCCCGTGTGCCAAAATCTATCACAGCAAAGTACAGCAGGCACAGAAAAGAGGGCAATCAGAAAAAAGGTCAAAGAACAAGTGGTATTCGAAGCAAAAAAAAGTACAATGTTTTCCGTATAATCCTCGCAGGCGCTATGAGAAAGACCGCTCCAAGTAGAGGAGCAAGAAAAATCAGAAACCAAGACGCCAATCTGCATATCATCGTAAACCCTCAAAACCCCAACGAGACTGTGAACCTGAGAAAGAAAGCAAAGAGTCGTCTAACCTCCACCGTTGGAAATGGCGCACAAGACGGCAGTCAGGTGATCCTTGAGAGTAGGGTTGTGTGCCATGGCGAAGAAGAGCTTTTCTCTGATGGGGTCGAAGATCTTCTTCATCAGCTCGGCTGATGGTGGGGCAGGCGACTCGGGCATAGCGACAGCAAGCTCATCATCATCACCTTCGCGATGAGGTTGGTCGTCATCATCGGCGGGGTGTGCCTTTTCTTCGACGGCAGCAGCGGTGGCGGCTGCTCCGTTCGCGCTGGGTGCCATCTTACGGACGCCACGAGCAATGTTTCGCAACACGAGTGCGGATCCCAGAGGCAGACCGGCAGCGTCGTTGCGTTCGTCTGCCATTGTGCGGTGCCAGACGCGGTTGCTGGGAACAGGCTCTTCGACATCCATTGAGTTGTGCTGATTCAGACGTCTTTGCTCGGCCAGTAGACCGCTGTCTGGCAGATGGGTGTTGATGTGGCGAGCCAGCAATGCAAGGCCGACAGGCAAGTTGTATTCACCAGAAATCTGGCGAGAACAGCTGCTCCATTTGCAACCGTATGACAAGGACGAATCGGCTGCAGCAAAGTCGAAAGCAGAGGCTTTTGAAGTGCTTTGTGGTGGTTGTGGAGTATCACCGTTGACAGTTGTCGGTGCCTTCTTCGGGACCTTCTGGTGGGAAGACAGGATGTGTTCCCAGAGCTTTGGACCGTTGGAGAAGAACTCGCCACACTCCTTGCCGTTCTCGTTGGCGAAGATGGCGATGTGTTCCTGTGCGACGTCCGTGGGATCAGTGCGCCAGCAGCACTTGACGAGGTCTTTGCCCTCAACGTCGTGAGCGATCTTGCGGGGTCTTATGCCTTTAATAACATATTTGGAGTTTGCGACTTGAGCAGATGCACCGGTGAATGTGTTGGAGACATTCTTGATGAACTCTCCTGCTATGAGGTTTCCATGTGTTGGCTGGTGCTTGAGGAAAGTGGCTTGGTAGGACTGCCAGAGGTGGATCTGAGTCATTTCAGACTCTGGGTCTGTTTCGAAGCACATACGCAACCTATATTGATTAGATTCTGTCCAAGTATGCATCATTGAGGTCACTTACCAGCGTGAACTACGGTCGGGCTCGACAAACTGCAGCAGTGACTCTATCACATCATGACACAGGCGTGGAACATGAGCTGAGCTTTCCGAGTCATAATGAGGCTCTGAAGGGCGAGGCTTGTGCATCTTAGGCACTTCCTTCTTTGCATTGTAGAGCAACAGATCAGATAGCTGCTTGACGAGACTCTGAACATCGGCATCCAGCGCCAGTGTCTCGACATTGTCAGCGATACTAGTGTATTGGAAGAGGAAGTCCAAGCATGCAGAACGCAGTTCCTCATCGGGTAGCATCATCCAATCCGGTAGCTTTTGAACCATCTCCAGAGGAACGAGCTCGAGTCGTTTGTTCTCCTCGTAAGCCATGCCCAGTCGAGCGATGGCACGCAATGAGGTGACAATTCTGCCACGGTCATTTGATTCCAGCTGAGCAAGCAGAGTTTCGTACAGAAGATCGGTCGCGTCGAGGTCGTAGTGCTTTGTGAGCTGTTCGATGGTCTCGAGAGCGTAGTACTGTAGCTCTACTATAGCGGGATGTGGTTGCAAGTTGAGTACGATACAGAAGTAGTCGCGCAGAAGAGGCAGCTTGGCGATGTATTGAGCGTTCTCGTCCAACATGACCATGTTGCGAATGACAAGACCGGCCTCGGTGATGCGGCCCAGGGCCTGTCTGAACTCGGTGGTCTCGACAGAATGAGCAGTGTCCAAGAGAACAGCAGACTGCAGCTTCTGTAGAATATCAGGCGTGCCGTTGATTGCGTCCAGAATGCGCGGGCCAGAAGCTTCGTCGTAAGAGATGACCCACTCGAGGCCGTAGAAGAGGGAGGTTACCTGCAACAGCTTGTTGACTAGAGCCTCTGCCAGACCAGCGAACTGATCGAAGCGGTACTTGTCGCCTCGCTCGTGGGAGATTTTGACAAGATGGTGCAAGGCGTACTCTTCTTCGTCGGGCTGGCCGGATTGCAGAGCTAGCTGAGCGCGCACGTAGATGTTTGGGCCGATAAAGCCAGTGCCTGGCAGCATGAGACCTCTGTGTTTCTTTGCAACATGGCTGGCCTGTGCCTCTTGCTCCAGCTTGCGCTTGTTGCGGTAGTGCTCAGAGTTGTTGGCTGGGGTTGTGACGGGCTTGAGCGTCAATGGCAGCAGCTGCTGCGGCTCGTAGGTTGCCAAAGTCATGGGAGTGGTATTGGCGTAGGCAGGCGATGGTGAGGCAGGAGTCTGCGAGGTATGTTGACCCTGGTTGCGGGTTTGGCGTGGGGCGGTCGTGTCGGGTTGGAAAAGAACGCGCTGCGGCGGCGCATGGCGCAAACCCCTGGTCGACCGCACGCTCCCGGGCTCGCCGTCGTCATGGGTATCCTTGGCGGCGTCCTCGACGTCGGACGAATTGCCGTTGGCAATGCTCTTGTCTTTTGTGGCCGAGTTTGGGTAGTTCTCTAGCGTCCTTGACATGACGTCGCCTCCCTTTGCTGTCACATCTTCTATCACCTCCTTCGGCGGTGGCTCCTTGCCCCAGTGTGTCGATATCTCGTATGCTACCAGGTTGTAGTAGTAAGCTCTCTTCACCAAGAAGGCCGCGCCAGCCAGATTCTTGATGCCAGGCATGAGCTCATCGGCAATCTTCCTCCACATGAGAGGCTTTTTCTTGGTATCCGACACCAGGTCATATCCACCCTCTGCGATGACTCGGTTGTACAGCTTCAGCAAATCGATGTGCTGAGTCTCGACTTTCGGTTCATTCTCCATTGTGGTTCTGCGCATTGCGTTAGAACCGCTCCTGTCCTTGCTTTCGGCCGGCTGCTTGCTGGGATACCTACCCTCTCTTCTCATGATACACAGCCAACTCTTTCAAGAAGTTCTCGTACTCCTCGGTTTTCTCGATCGAGGACTCATGGTCAGCCCGCTGGCCGACTTTCTTTGGAGGCATGATGCCGAGTCGTCCGGGTCCTAGAGAAGCCGTCTATCTTCTCACTGTCTCGGAGAAGGAATCGGGTTGTTGGAGATGTCAGATGGTGCACATCAGAGCTCGGCGCAATGATGGATGCTGTTTCGCGACGCGTCCAGTTACACCTTCCTTGCGCCGACTTGCGCGCTGTCGCTGATCGGCCCTCCACACTCGCACGCCCGACTTGGCATTCTTCGGTGATAGCACGTTAGCGCTTGTCATTTCCCCGAGCTCCAACTTCCTTCCTCCTCGCTCATGTGCTCGATATGCAACCAGAGAGCTTACAGATGTCGTCTCTCATTCAACATTGCACTGTTGTTCGACAACACGATGTGTCTCCATAGCTATGCTATCTGTGGATTGGGGAGACGACCGGGTGTGGGTCCTCCTGCGTGTTGCAAGCACCTTCCCTAACTTGGTCCTGCGTCCCTTCCATCATGTCGAGCTTTAATGTCTGTTTCGGCCTCCATCGTGCGCACATGCAAGACGGAAGCCTCAGGCTTACATAAGGAGGTGGCCCCTTTCCGAATTCTGTAAAATGGCAGAGCATCGTCCTCTCGTCATGTTCCGACGGAAGGACATTGAGCTATAATTCTTCGATCTGCAATCTTCTCTCTCCTCTATTGTGTCGACCACTCGAACATGGCAAGTCAAAACGGCCTTTTCGGACGTTCCTTACTATGTCACTCTATCCTGAAATTCTCGCACTCTACTCTTCCTCGCCATGCAAGTCCTTCTGGCTGGAATCACATCCAAGCGCCCGATATCTTCGCTCTTGTTGAACAGCTCGATGACGGCATACAGCTCAGAATCGTCCAAGGTACCAACGATCTGGTAAGTCGCTTCTGATATGCATGATTCTCTCCAGTGCTTACGAAAGGTCTCAGGAGGTTCTCCCACTCACGGCCATCATCCAAGAAACTAGAGAATTGCATAAGAGACAGCCGAAGCAATCACCAGACAACCTGCCCATCTTTGGTTTGACTAAGGGTACTGCAATGGCTATTCGCTATTTCTGCCAGAATAATCAGGTGAGTAACATCATCACCTTAGGTTCTCTTGAAACGTCACATATCAACATCGTCCCAGGTCAGACGTATTCAGTTGCGCTTCACTGATGAAGCCTCCTGCAACGAAGCTGTACAGCTGCTCTCTGGTCACGGGCTCATGTTCTCAATGCCGCCGACCAAGCAGAACACTCAGCCTCAAGCTCGTCCTATGACAGCTAACTCATACATGACCCGTCAATCCTCTCTGCAGCCCGCTCGCTTCGATCGTGAGACTTCTTCGATAATCGTTCCGACAATTCAAGGTATGGCTGTCGGGCTTTGCACCAATGAGACTCGACACTGACGAAGGTAGATGCTTTCCCATCGATTTCCTCATATGCTCAGCAACAGTCGATTCAGCACAATGACGACCCAACCAGCCTACACATGTTCACTTCATCGCCGGGTCCAAAAGTGTATCAAACCACAAGCATCGAGAGACAATCTTCCGTCAATCCAGACGAGCTGTCTCGCATGCATATGTTCACTTCTTCACCAGGACCAAAGGAGTATGAGACTCGGGGCATTCAAAGACAGCCAACGTTTGGTCCAATCCGGACGAGCGAAGAAGCAACAGAAAGGCCTTCGACTGCGCCCATCCAGTGGCCATCAGACATGGCCAGGGCAATACTACCTCCTCGTAGAGAACTTCCTTTCCCCAAACCGTCCAGCAGTCCTGCAAAGACCAAGATGCTGCCACCCCTCCCGAAGCCAAGTTATGCTTCAGAGGCTGCCAAGTCGGAAGAGTCAATAAAAGAGGAAAGTCGAAGTAGTACGTCGCCAGAGAAGAAGATCAAACCGGGAATCACGCGACTCGCCACTCCTCGAGGACCTACAAGATTTGAGCCTCCACCATCGCGCATGTACAACTTCCAACCGAGCGATGACTCTATGACAATAGTCAATGGAAGCCCCGAGTACAGAGATTTCAATATTCCGAGCAGCACTATAGCTCGTGAGCGCGACCAAGATGTAATCGCAGATACAGATCAACGCTACCGTAGCAGCGCAAGTCCCGTCCACTTCGCCAGCTCTAGCTCGAAAGACAAGCCAATCCCAAGCCCAGAAAGCTCCTTGTGTTCGAGCCCTGAGCAGATGGCATCTTCCAGCCCGTCGGAAAGACGTAGCCAACGCCTCGCTCAAAAGCATATTCTGTGGCATCCGGAGATTGATGATGTCGAAATGACAGGACATTCGCCGCAGCAAAATGTCCCGCAGAGTCCGGAAGTGCAAGATGTGGAAATGGCAACAACAAATCCGCAGCAGCAAGGCGCACAGGATGCGCTGAGGCAATATGCCGAGCAGTCCAACGAAACTCGTGCAAAGGCCATCGAACAATTCATCCTGGCCAACCTCGAGGATGATGCTTTCCTCAAACTTTGTGTTGATGTGGAAGCATGTTGGCAGCGTCAAGTGCTGGATAGACGTCTTTGATGCTGACGACCGCCACTTTGTTTGATTGCTTGGAGGACCTTTGGTATGTTCCATGATGCATACATACACATGTACTATGATCCAAGGAGATGGATGGATTACGAATGAAAATTCTGCTGATTGCTAGAAGAGAAGACTAGAAGAGGCTGTTCATGAATATTTGTTAGTTCTAACGATAGCTGTATGAAGTATTTTCATAACCAAAAGAACAGTATTGAGTCTCGCATTTGAACTGCTTGTGCGAGAAGAAACGATCCGACGTACGGTTTGGATATGGCATTGGACACTATATCATGCCCAAGTGTCCTCGATTCACCCTCCATTTTTCCTCTCAAACTTCATCTCCAAGTCTCGACTCGTCTCTACTATAACCCTCATAACGCGATACTCCAAACCACGTTCTTGTTCCCAACGAACTCCCTCGAAGAACTGCAATACTACTTCTATTCCATAACATACCTTTTTGCATATTCTTTCCAACCCATTTATATCGTGGCTACACCGCTGATTGACTCTTCTGGCTGACATCCAGAGTTCCCAACGTCATACGATGAGCAGAAGTCAAATCGACCTCCTAACATTCGGTGGGAAATGGTTTACGATCGCGACTGCCAACGTCAAAGACATCGACACTGGTGGGAGAAGCTGCCTTGCGTCACCAAATGTCGTCCCATGTCTGTACTCTCCCATAGACTCACTGACAAAAAAGCAGATCATCACAATACACAGTGCTTTCTCCGACGCGGGAGATATCCACTGTAGCAGAGCTTATTCACAAGCTCTCAATGGACAATACCACATACTGGAGACTATCATGCATTCTCACAACCCGAAAACTTACGCTCAACATGATATGAGATGAGAAGACTTGTCTTTGACCTCGACAGCAACTTCGAGGTTGCCCCCTGAATTCGGAATCCTACACCTGATGCTCCCACAGTGTCACCACCTCTGACTACTACTGTCGAGACACAGAAACGTGAGTGATACCCACTCTTCGATAGTGGAGACAGTGAATATTCATATGCTATTGGAGTAGTCCCTGATTCTGGTCTTCGAAGTTTAACTTATCCCAGCTTCCAACCACACTTAAAACACCAACTATAAAAATCTTCCACGAACGGCTTTTCAAAACAATCATTGTCCAAGGAGATTTAAAGTGAACATTTTTTCTAAGCCCAACATGGACCGAGGAGCAATGTTGTTTTTAGCCGTTACATGGGATCTAGACTCTAGCTGAGATATCGTCTTAAGCAACTAGAACCATCTTTGTTTTTACTTTTTCTAGGCACCCTTCTACTTTCTAAACCTATCTTATATTTCTACCGCTGACAATATTACCACTTGCTATCATGGAAGAGTGACAATCTATGGTTTTGCCATAAACAGCTCTTCCACGCAGTGGTGATCGGAAAGTGTAGTATCCGTTTTTTTTTGTTTTCAGGGAGACGGTATTGGAAAATGACACTTTTAGCAAACCATTCCCATGACCTTCGTCGCCGGGCAATCTTTACGAGTCGCCTCAAGCCATGCATTGTTAGGCCATGATGGCGCTTCTTTCGAAAGTAGCGAGCTCCGAATACACAACCTGCTTCGTCTTTGGTGTGGTTTGCAGACGATGCGGAACATTTTTGAGTTTCTCGAGAGTCAAACTTTTTCGACAATGATTGACAAGATTTTTTTTGCCGGCATATACTGTAGAAGAAGTCATGTTGCAGACTACAGAGAAAGATAATGTCAGCGGCAGCCTATGATGATGAAAAACGTACAATACTTACGATTCGAGATTTAGTGATGTTTTGGCGAACAAGTGTGAGGTACGAGGTTGGATGTAGTCAAAGTAGAAACGAGCAGAGAGCCACAGAATAGGATCTGGAAAGAACAGTAGAAAAAAATTGCTGCGGAAAGTGAGGCAGTATTAGTGGTTCTTTTTTGCATTTTTCTTCTTTTGTTGTTTTTGCTTGGTTGGCTTGAGAGAAGGATGCTGCTTTTAATTGAGGCAAGATGTCATGGTAATAGGGGAAAAGAGTAGAGGGCGGCAGATGGGGTCTGAGAAGAAGAGTAAACATAGCTGCGGAAGTGAAGCAGTATTGACTGTTTTTTCGTTATTGTTTTGTGGTTGTTGGAAAGGGGGGATGTAGCTGGTGGCTGTGCAAGATGTTAGAGTAGAGAACAGTCGAGAGTCACAGATTATAAGGTCTGGAGATAGAATAAACACTTTGATGTCAACATCTTCCAACACCTTATTATGGCCAAGGAGGATCCAAGTAACAATCCCTGTGTCCGAAACGTTATGTAGTTGTAGTATGTATCCAACCTCCTACTTGGAGACAAACATACCCTGGCCCAAAGCGGTAAGATAACCATACCTCGTCAACATGGTAGGGTCAAACTTGCCCGGCCTCCCATTCTCTCCCGCCACACTAGTAGCAGCAACATTTCCTTGCGCCGAGCTAGGGGTCAATGTCCCATTGCCGCCCTCCCCAGCGTGAGCGTGCGCCAAATGCTGCAATCCCGGCGGTAATTGTTCAACACCACCAAGGATCGACTGCAACTTATTCCTCTTCTGCACGATCAAGTCTCTGATTGCTGAATCCCAGCCCGTAGACTTTTCGTGGCCGGCAAGACCGCGACCGAATCCCAAGGCTTCCGAGATTTGCTCGAGGCCTCTGATGGCTTCGGAGCGTGTCTTTTCTATGTCTACGAGTTCGCAGAGGGTCATTGCTGCTAGAGCTGCAAAGTGGTGGTTTAATGGTGTAATCGGAGTTTGACGTTGGTTCAGCACTGTAGCCACTTTGACTGCGTGGCCTATCAACTCTGTGGGTTCGGTTGTAGGGTTTAGTCGTTTAATAAGGAGGTGACAGTGGTGGTAGGAGAGATGGACCAGGTTCAATGAGCCCCAAACACTTTCCACCGACTCACGGAAGCGGTCGATTTCGCCAGCTAATGTCAACCCGAGTAGTGAGGAAGCTGGATTCGAAGGTGCCATGACATTGGTCTCTGGTGTTTTTGTTGTAGTGAGAATGGCAGCAAGGTGTCCTATGATAAAGGAGAGGCGCGCGAGGTGATATGTTGATTCGCCGAGCAGAATCTGATCCTCGGGTAGTAAGACGACGCTGTTCTCGGGGAGCTTGAGTAGGTCCGAGGTACTAGAAGCATGCCAGCGGTCGAGAATGAATAGTACCCACCACACTCTTCTTGCTAGTCTTTCTTCAGAGTCCGGATCGCCTTCAGTGGCGTATCTTTCGCGCGGACGGATCAGATTAATCTCCAGTTGTCCTGCGACACCTGCAGCTCTTCCCAACCACTCTGCACGTGAAGGGCCAGCTTGACCTCTGACTGTTGCGGGACCATGGTTGTCGGATTCTAGAGCCATCAACAAGAGGGTTTGCAAATAGACTAGGTTAGTACCACTGGTGTGCGTGGCTGGGTTCTCGAAAGGATAGCCAGCAAGGAGTTCAGCGGCTCGCTTCATCATGGGCGCGTATGTATGTTGAGGCCGAAGCGTAGAGGAGAAGGAGGGAAAAGTGCGCATCGTGCACTCCAGGACGGTCAAGAAGGCTTCTCTTAACGTCAAGGGACACTCGGCCAGGCGCATGCGAAGACGGTGTTTTGAGTGGGGTAATAGCGGAAAGGTCTGGTGTATGGTCCGATAATATTCATCGACTACTTCTTCATCCCATTCAACCAGCGTGGGTACACCTGCCTGCGTATCAAAAGGGACACTAACGCTCTCGTGACGCCGGGTATCTCCACCATACTTGAAGAAGGGCTGTATGTTGACAGGTTGTGGTTGGGGCGTAGGCCTCATGTCTTGTCGGTAATTTGTTTGGGCAGGGTAGGGTGACATTCGCGGGTCGCGAGAGTATGGGTTTCCATAGGCGTGAAGAGGGACAGGAGCAGGCTGAGGCTGGGCCGCAAGTTGGGTGGGTTGTGTTGCTGGTGCAAGTCTCGGAGCTAGGACAGGCAGGGGGTCCATCTCTGTCGTCTCCGTCTGTGAGCGTCTTCGTTTCTGGCCTGCTTGACGGGGCGGTGAAGCGTAATCTCGTGTGGCATGGGCGGCTTCTGCGAGCAAAGTCTGTAGTTCTTGGTCGACGTGTCCGTGTTGTTGGGGCTGCATTTGACCCTCGAGAGCGTTCAAGCGCTCAGCGAGCTCCTTGATGTAGCCCTTGCTGGGGCCTCGCTTCAGGGGCTGGCGACTGAAAGCGCAGCTTGAGTTGGAGCGCTTGCAGTTGGTACATGTCTCGTGCTCGTTCAAGGCGTCGCAACGGATCTTCTTGCGACGGCACTCGTCGCATGCGCGGCTGACTTTGCTGCGCTTGTCCTTGTTGTTGTTGTCGGCGGCATGTTGACCCGGCGGTGGACTCAGGTGGTGCTCGGGAAAGAGGTCGGGGTTCACGACGTGTTGCGACGGCGATGTGTGTTGCGGCTGCGAGGGGAGCGGGGCTGGTTGAGCATGTTGCTGTTGCTGAGCATTATGATGCTGTTGTTGTTGTTGCGGGTCGTCGTGTGGTTGCGGCGAGTGTTGGTGCGACGTGTTTGCCGACTCGTGGGTTGAGTGGTTCAAGCCCAGCGACCTGCTCAGTTCGGCGCGGAGGGCCAGATCATCGTCGACCTCGGGGTGTTGTAGATGGTGCGCAATTGCATTGTTCGACTGGCTGTAGTAGGGCCCTAGAGAGGGGTCGACCACGGTCGGAGATGCGTATGGGCTATGTCCGCTCGCCATCTACGTAGTGGTATGTTGCTGCGAGATGTGGAGGGGAGAGAGATATACAACGACCATCACACCTTCGATGCCGAGGAGCCCGAACAGGCTCAACCATCATCATACTCATGGCGTTGCAGGACCACGGCTGCAGCAAACGACTGCCGACTCTATTTTTCCGGCCATCATCTCTTTTGCAGTCATCTTGCCCATACCAACTTAATCTCGGATCAATGTTCAGCCATTGCCGAATCTCCTCCAAAGTCATCTTTGCTAGACCGCTAGACCCGCCGTACTGTAATAACTTGAGACCACGCCTGCCTATAATAAATGACCTGTTCAACACACGCCCTATATGGACCGAGGAGCCATTGTCTTTAGCCGTTACATGGGATCTAGACTCTAGTTGAGATATCGTCTGAAACAACTGGAATCATCTTTGTTTCCACTTTTTCTAGACACCCTTCCGCTTTCTAAACCTATCTTGCATTTCTACCGCTAACAATATTACCACTTGCTAAAAGTGACAATCTATGGTTTTGCCATTAACAGCTCTCCCACGCCAACCCGTAGCACTATAGTATACCATAAAAATGCATAGTGTTTTATCAAATCCTTATATTCCCATAGAGACACCCTTACAAAGACGACTCTCCTTGGACGTCTTTGTCCCGAAAAGAAATATGCATTTTTACTGTGCACTGTAGTGCTATCCGTGCAGTGTGAGAGAGACAAAGGCTGGCTAGAGGGATAGAGACCTGGCTGAGTTGTTAAAAGCCTCAACTCGAGGGATCGCTGTCAGCAGACAGACGGGCGATAGCAATTCATGCAACGACGGCCGCTATGAAGCGCGGTGCATAGATTGCAGTTACATAGGACGAGCACGGATGAGGGAGGTGCAGGCATGCAGCATCAACTGTGCTGTGCTGCTGCAGTTGTCGGCATTCGCGCGTGCAGGATACGAGGGATACAAGTGCAGCGGTCACTCTCTCACGAACGATCGACGAGCTTGTTCCCCTTGAAGTATGTCGGGGTGGCTGTGGAACCATGACGAACGGTCAACGGGTCCTGGATAGCTAGCGAACACCCTCCCTAGTGCTGGGGTCGGAAGGTGGAGGGGGTCGCAAGCGGCAGATTGCGGGTCGCGCTGGCGGTTTGGTATGGACAGGTCGAACAGTTTCAGGACTCCGAGGTGTCGAGTCTCTAGCTCGGCGGCCTGTGCGCGCCAGAGTCAGATCGCACTTTTAGTATTGGTTTGCTGGCTTGGCGTCGCAGGTGCGGGCTCTTCATGCCACAACGACTCTCCGTCTTCTCCTCCTTCACTACTATCGTCGTTCGACAACTGTTTGTTTTGTGGTCCCCCGTATTTGCTCAAAGGCCATTCGAAAGGCCACGACCTTGTCGTGTGCCAAAGGCCGTCCGCTCTGTGCTCTTTTCTCCATCCGCCGTCTACCAATCTCTCACCGCCGTCGCTCGTCGTTTTGCCATCCACGCCGGCACTCGTCATATCACCGCCGCAAGGACTCGACCGCAACAACCCACCCGCCCCGCTCCTGCATCTCTGGCGTTCTGAAAGACCCTTTTCGCAAAGATACCCTCTATTTTGTGACCTCTCTGTTTACATACCAGCTCCACGCTACTTTCCTTGGTTTATTTCTATCAAAAACACTGCAATAACAAGGCCCAATCCGTCAGGCCGGCCCTGCGACGAATCCCCACCACAAACCGCACCCCGCATCCCTTCGCGATCGACCGACGTCTCCCCGCCGGCCACGCTCTCAATCCGTCAGGTATGGTAGTCAAGGAAGATGGGACCAAGTGGGCATGCCAATCGTGCCTAAAGGGTCACCGTGTCAGCGGCTGCACCCACACAGGTAAGTGGCCGCTCCCCGATGCCAGTATATAAAGTGCACCTCTCATAGACATACCAGACCGCGAGCTCTTCTTTGTCCCCAAGAAGGGCCGCCCCATCACCCAGTGCCCGCACTGTCGCGCCGAACGCAAGAAGCGCTCATCCCATGTCAAATGCGATTGTGGAGACAAACCCCACACCAAAGAGAAATGCATCCATCTGCGCGAGGCTGAAGCCAAAGCTGCTGCTATCGCTGCCGCCAACGAGTCCGGCATACCCATGCCGCCCCCTTCGGCCTCTGGAGAACACCACTCGCCCGAACTCTACTCTGTCGCCGAGGAATCCCCCTCGTCTGATGAACATCGTTGTTGCTGCCCTCACGGCGGAAAGTGTATCTGCTCAAGCCTCAAGGAATCGTCCCCCGAAGATGCCAAGGACCACAAGGACCATGTCGAAGTCTCGCCCAAGAAGGATGCTGTCAAGGAAACATCGACTGTGCCCAAGAAGTCACTCAGCCAACGTAAGCCACGCCTTGCTTCGCACCAATCCGAGGGCCATCTGACCGTCTTTGCCAACGGTCACCACAAGCCATGCCACCGCAACAACAATGCTGCCCACGAATCTGGTGCTCCTTACAAGCTGCCTCGCTCGCACACCCAGCCCGTCCCGACTAAGAGCAACGCTCGCCGTTCAGTAGACAGCCTTGCTGCAGTCGCCTCGACCCAGCCACACTCTTGGTTCCAGCCGAACATGTCCGCCCATCCATCAAACACCAACTCCGGCCAAGCTTCGCCTGTCTCCGCCATTACCATGCAGGCTGAAGCCACGCAGAAAGACGTCAAGCCTCCGGTTGATGCTCAGCTTCAGTACCCCCTCGCGGCCGTCTCGTCAAGTGTCCCAACCTCCATGTTCGCCGAATTTGGGTTGCCCAGCACCTCTTCCATCGGCACTACCACTACCGAGGCCTCCATGCCATCCTTCTCCTTGCCAAGCTCTGACCTCGGCATGAGCACTGATTTCTGGAACAACTTCGACTGGTCCAAGGTCGACACCACTTCCTTTGATGTTCAGCCTGCTCTGACAAACACTTCTTCTGGTACCATGTCTGAAGTCGACGAAATTCCAGCTACAGAGGAAATCAATACCTTCGACAGCAATCCTTACCAGATGAACATGCAAGGCCTCGTGGGTACCAACGTCAACAACAGCACCAACAACTTCGACCTCGATTTCTCTGTGGCTACTGGACAGTCGAACCGCTGGAGCATGCCCGTTTACTCGAACCCAAACACAAGCAACATAGATCTGGCCTCCATGACTGCCGACACCTTCACCAAACCCAAGCAGTCTCCTGAACAGTCCATGTCCCTTGGCCAATTCCCTGGCTTTGACTTGGCCTCTTCTGTTCAGTCTCAATCTCCTGCTCAATCCAACTTCCAGTGGGATCCGGCTCTTATGGATTATGCTATGGGTAACAACGTTGACAACAGCGCCTCGCTTGCGTACTCGGTAGCAGGTTCTTCTGGTCCCTCGATGACTCCAACTGCCGCTCCTTCCCCCAAGTTCAGCGCAGACAACTCAAACGCCAACGATCAATTCTTTGACTTCGACAATGGCTCAAAACTCGTCAACTGGAACGACAGCATCATGGTTCCTGCCGGACAAGACTTCCTCAACACGTACAACTACGATCAGAACTTCTCGACAAACGATTTCGACAACCAGGGCTGGTCAAGCTAACACCTGTGGTGTGCCTTCCTAAGGCTCATTGGATCGATTTTGCGCTACTCTTGTCTTTAATGTTCTCGATTAACGATGCTGATGACTCATGGCTTAGAGCCTCTCCTATCCTCTTCCTCCCAAGTATCAGCTTCTAAGTTGTTGTCTGGTCGCAGGTCTTATTTTCTCTTGGGCGATGCCACGATACTAACACTCTATCGTGGTTTCTCACCCCCTTTTTTCACTTTCGGCTTGTCGATTTTGTCCTCAAAATCTTGATTGTTGAAGTCACTCCCTGTTTTTGTCAAATTTCCTTTACACGCCCCCTTTTCTCCACAATGCCGACTGCATCATCTTGCATTCGATCCCTCATGTCAAAATTCGTCATTTGCAATTTGGTCAGCTGGGGCTGCTTTTATCTGAACCTCTCTCTTTTTCGGCCCAGACCGCTCGAGGGTTTCTTGTGTCTGCGTCTCTTGGTCTCTCTCACCCCCTTATTTTTGCAGCAGAAAGCGTTGGAGCTGGTGGTTTAGGATTGGTAGTTTTATTTTTGAAATAGAGCGAGCTTTAAAAAAAAAAATGGCAAGACCCAATTACAAACAGTATCGTCGTTTCAATCTGTGAGATCCACATCATCAAATACTGCGATAAGTAGATGTCAATTGCATCATCGAATACTGCAATGATAAGTAGATGTCATTCGCATCATCGGATGGCCACGCGCGGATAGGAGGAACCTTGCTTACGCGTTCAGCGCAAACGAAAACCATGCTTATTCCCGGGTTTTTGATATTCCAATTATCCTTTTTTTCTGTTGCTCGAACATGGAAGACATTGTGGCGGATCTTTTGGGACACTTGTGACGCTAAATGGTAAGATTGCCGGGTTGCGGAGTGATCGCGGGTGTGTGCTGATCGACGCTTGCAGAAGAGAC